>JBBPCZ010020961.1:0-14398 GCA_037974445.1 Brycinus macrolepidotus
CCAGTAAAAAACAGCTTTTAAGTATTTTTGCACCAGCTTTAATTGAACAAGACCATTTTCAAGCTTTCTTTACCGATGGGTGGGTCATACAGGGGGGTCAACCTGTAACCCACAGGTCCCACAGGTGGATATGGCCAAGACAGGTCAAAAAGTGACAAAGCAGCTTTCCGACTAAGTTGTGAATAACTTGCAGAAACGTTGCGAGTCGGGTCAAGTCAGGTTCAGGTCACTGATAAACAATCCCTAATTTTTCAACATTCCTGCATTAAAAATTGTTAAGATGCAAACAAAGTCTGGTGTGAAACGTTCCGTTCTAAAGAAAAATTTAGAGTAAGAACTGTTCACAGTGCTGGTGAATGAAACCAGGCAAAGACAGTTTAATAGCCCAAAAAGCTCCCTCACAACTTATTTTTTAAAATATGTTAATTGCAGAGAGGTATTGCAAGGTATTGTGTGGCAAAACAGCTCCCAAGAAAACTGATATAGTCCATATTTGCCCTTATTTTATCATCCATATTCCGTATAAATATTCAGAAGACGTGTAGGTTCACTGGTGAGTTTGGACAGTAAATAAAATTTGTGCTGGATACATCATGGCCCCTACTTCCACTCACCACCACTGTAAAGAAATCTGAGTCTGTGTGAATCGCACATACATTTTGAAAAAACAAATTTTTATTTATGTACTGTATGGACACCCTTGAACACCATCCACTCAGTTACTTGTTATAATCCACAAAGCGTGAATGCGTCGGAGCAGCCCTCGATTGTAAACTGTATTCAAGAGTGCGTTCTCCAATGTGAAGCCTTTGAGAAGTCCGCTGAACTACATGAAACAAGGTGAGATTGTGCCATGACCGAGGCCCACAAGTGGCGTAATTAAAAAGAAGAAGCTGTGTGAGAAGTCAAGACCATGCAAGCTACTGGCACGGTACTCTCTCTGACCTCTTTCCCAACAACAGGGAAAGACATTACATTACATTCATTTGGCAGACACTTTTATCCACAGCGACTTCAAGTTTGAGGAAACACTCAAGTTCCAGGACAGTGAGTTCTAAATGCTAAATCTTTAAGTAGGGAATAGAGCAAGAAGATGTAGCATAACCAGAAGAGCAAGTGTGGTTTACAACAGATGGAGATGATCTCTGAATAGGTTCTGTCCTGGTTTGGAAACCAAACTCTGAACTGTTCAAAACATTTCCGCTAAAGAGGAATAGGTTTGGAACCTGACAAATTGGTTCTCAGCTGGATCCAAAAGATGGCAAGTTTTTTCCAGAGCAAACCATGAATTTACAGTTTAGAGAGGAAGCAGAACACAATGTAAAATGATCTTCAGAAAAGAATGTCCAGCCCAGAACAAAAAGTCGCAATCAACCTAATTAACGCGATCCGTCATCGTGCTGTTACTGTTTACTTCCATTACCTCAGTTGATGCATCCTTGATTACAAACCTGGTGGAAATCGTTTGATGGTGCTATGTTTCAAAGAATCCTGAAGTGAACCCGGTTCAAGGGTCACACATCCCTGTTGGTCAAAAAACGACATCTGGGTGTCCGTTGCACATTCTAGTGCAGAGGCTGCCACTTCCACTGTGCCTACACTTTCGTGAGCATGACATGGCGCATGCGTGTTGGCTGCTCGGCCTCCTGCTCAAAATGCATCTGCTCTGGCCACTGAGACTTGCACTAATTTGACAAAAAATCTAATTATACCTACAGATGGTGGCCCAGTATCCATAGTACTACACATAGCGCGTCACAGGAAAAACTTTTCAAACATATTTCCTGCTACCTCACTCTACCGCAACCTCACTAACTTCACAGATGCTAGCTAGCAAGCTATCGGAGTGGAGCCTGGTGAACCCTGGAGGTCAATCTAGCCTTGTAGAGCTTTGGGAGATGTTGTTATAATAATGTATGGGACACACTCAGCATGAAATTTCTAAACCAATCCAATGCCACATGAAGGCAGAGCTCAAAGCAGGCCTTGATGGTGAACTTGTCCCCACTGTCTGATGATCAACAAGCCTGTTGCTAGCCCATAAATGTAACTCCAATTAAGCATGCATGCATGTGCGGTGTATGCAGAGAACACATTACATGCAGCTAGTTAACACGTTTTTTTGTGTAGCTTGTTTTTAGAGCGCAGACTAGAAGAACAAAGAGTCTCAAGCTGTCCCCAGACGTGTGTTAATGTTACCAACCGTGTCCAACCCATGAGACTCCAAATGGTTTAGCAACTAAGGAGTTTCGTGTCTGTAGTTTTGTAATGGAGCTTTGAGGCTATTAGAGCCAAGTAATGCCGATACTCCACCAATTATCTCAGTGTTAATTCCACGCCTGAATAATCACACATTTGCCTCAAACTAGGTCAAGTTTTAAGTATTCTCAAATAGGCTTATGTGTTTTCTATACAGTAAGCCTCTGTCCTGTGACAGTTGCTGTGGTGAAAAATCCATGCAATGGTAAACACTTTGTTGTTTATTTATCGATTGCAAATCACAGAAAGACATTAAGGCAGCCCAAATCTGGCCAAAAAAAATTAAAAAGCAAACAGTGTCTGAATAGTTGGTGGGAGGCCTTCAAAATTCAGGTGCGATAACTTAAACATAATAACCAAACACCCTGGACATATCGACTGCCAGCAGCTTTTGAAAAGGACTCCCATACGGCCTGCTTTCAAAGATTTGCTGCAGTAGCTTGCCTTCTGAGGGAGTTGCGCCGAGGCCCAGGGAGATGCATGGGGGCCAGGTGTTTGACAGCTCTCCCCTCGATCCGTCAGCTGTCTGGGGCGTGATCGGAATGTTGAGGCAATTGCCGCAGAGCATGAAACAAGTCTGAGCTGTCTGAGTCCTCAGCCGTACCCACCTACAGCGAGCCAAATCAATCAACTGAATCATGCAATCAATGAGCTGTGTGTGTGTATGGCTGTTTATGAGCATGGAAGGTGCAGGACCTGTGCTTCAAACAGGCTCGGTGTTGCACCGCTCCAGACTGAAAAAACAAACAAATGTGAAAACGCCTAGTTTGCTTCCAGATCCAATAAACTGGTTTGTGCGTTTCCACAGATATTCACTGATGCTCTGTACAGCTGATGGGACATGGAACATGAAACAGCCTTCATATTAGACATCTAATGCACGCGTTGTGGGCTTTTATATCCTATGCAAGGCATTAGGTAAGACAAAGGTGAAGAATAAAGCCATGTTCATGAAGCTTTTTAGTATCTGTAAGAAAAAATGCATTGGTACACAATGCTGGTTCATTTGTGGGTGGAGATTGATGTGAGTGGGAAGCTCATTCCAAAATGTTAGATGTTCAAGTACTAAGCTGACACAAGGAACCCTCTGTAATTTTCACACACAGTCCTGCAGTGTAGTCTGTGGTCCGCCAACACAGTTTTCATTCAAATCAATGGCAAGAGAACCTGGGAAAGCAGCCTAAGGCCAACCAATCCTGCCCCTGGAGAACCAACGTTAGTAGTGGTGAATGGAACCAGACGTCTTGCACTAAAAGCTCTCTCACAGAAAATTATTCCATGCAATGGTTATGAATGCGCTGCCTGATGCCAGAGATGTTGTTTTAACGGAGTTTTGTTTTAACCCACTGTTTATATCTCATGTGAAATATGAAGTTTAAAAAATCTCTTTTCTCTAAAAGACCCATATTATGGATTATCATCATGATTCACTACAGAGTCCTTGTACGCAAATGAAGCTGCATAAACAGCCCATTTTGAACAAATCACCATAGAGACACATTTACATGAATCCACCCGTTTAATTAAGCAGTTTAGCCATGCCCATTCATGCTATAGTAAAACTCAGAGCATTTCAGCCCAAACAGCCAATCCGAACAGAGCTCATTTGCATGTGTACGTAGCATAGTGTACTTTGTACAGAGCATTTTTCTGGAGAGTTTTTATATGACTTTACATATTTTAGATTTTAGACTTTACATTTTATCTTGTTCTCGTCTCTGTGTGACATGGTAATAACATGCAATTTCCTCCGGTATCAATTAAGTTTTCTGATTCAGTCTTAAAGTCAAATTAACACAAGCAGCCTGCTTGATTCGATGGGATAAACTTGCATACACTTAGTATTGGTATCGATGTCCAAATTCTGGGATCTAGCTCTGAACTTCAGCAGGCAGGGCTGGCCAGGCCACTCCGGTCTAAAATATCAAAACTTCCCTAACTGCAGCAGAGTGGTGAATTTAAACGGTATCCCACAAATTCCCAGCATTCCAAACAATGGCAACTGCCAAAGCATTCCCCTGTGAATCTCTCCCAACCAATCTGTAACTGGCCAAAAGTCTAAATTTGGTTCCAGTAGCTAGATCCAAGGGCATGTCCTCAGGTCAGCCGCAGTGTGTACATGATGCCTCATCTCAGAGCATTCCAGACCGGAATCGGCCACTACGCAACTCCCAGCTGATTAATCGTCAAATTCGACGTTTTATGACGGGATTATTTTCGGTCTTTGGTTCAACCCAAACCTTAATTCCACACAGCTGCTCTTATGAAGCATTCTTTCTGTGACTAAGTACGGAAACAATGCAAGCTTGACAACAGTTTATGGCTCGATTGGGGTATCTGACATGCGACTGTTTGAGAGAGGATCAAACCCATAAAGGGAGAAGTCAACTTGAAGCAACAGTTAATATGTCTCCTTGTTTCAAAGCCATGGCAAATATCCACAGCCCAGACAAAAACGACCAGCCAAGTTCCTTCCATAAAACCAGAACTTTATAAATCCACCACAGTGCAAGCAGGTCTACACCCAGAGGGTCAGCGGCCACATTCGGTGCGAAAACAATGATAGAAAGTGGGTTCGAGCTGCAGTGACCTGGGAGGCAACAGCAGCGCCAACAGTGTCATTTTGATTTTTCAAACTGGGCCAAGGGTACTAACCGGGGACGATAATGTTGAATTCACACAGAATTACAGTTATAAACAAGACCATCCAAATTCAGTAACAAGGACCGTGTGAGTAATACAGAGCCTTGCCCTAGCTTGTAGGCTCCCACCAATTACATAATGACCATATAATTACTGTTTAGACTCGCTTCTAATTTTGCTTCTTTTATAACACGTCAAGTTTGGTAATATTTTGGCGAGCCACTGGACATTAACGGCACCCTCTCTGCAGAAACAGATTGTTAGCAAGGGTCGTAAATACTACTAATTTGCAAGCTTATCTCAGAATACATAATCCAGCTCATTATGCTAAACTGGGGCGGAAACCGAAATGGATCCCTTTTATGCAATTATGGAGTTTTTCTTTGTATCCAGTTCAAACAAGGGAGCGATTCCATTTTTGAAGGAACTACAATCTCCCACAATGCACTATAATGTTGTCCCAGATTTATAGTGAACACTGGGACAACATTTAGCATAATTGTGTTATAGCACAACACTATTTTATATATATATATATATGCACACATATATACATATATTATATATACATATTATATACACATACATACATACATATACATATATACATACATACATATACTTACATACATACACATATATATATATATACATACATATACGTATATACATATATACATATATATACACATACACATATATATATATATATATATATATATATATATATGAGAGAGAGAGAGAGAGAGAGATTTATACTATATTGTTCTTGTCTCTCTCTGTGTCTGTACAGTCGTAGCATAAGCAATTTCCTCCAGGTTCAACAAAGTTTTCTGATTCTGATTATGCTTTTCTGAGCATCCTGTGGATATGGCCAGTGCTTCTAGAACTCTGACCAACTGGGGGTTTCATTACAAAGAGAGCATAATGAGCCCTGGTTAATTTGATTAAGAGCAGCACAGTGTGTAACATGTTCCACAAAATGATTTGTATTTGCTGTTTACAGTCTTTTATAAAATGTGGCTGGCTTTTTTTTTGTCCATTACAAGTTCTGAATATTGTGAACATTTCTTGAAGTATTATATTGTTGCCATATCACAAGACTTTCTGGAGAAACACCAAAATCGTTCTATAATGGCAAAAACACTGAGGTTACTGCAGTCCTGGAGAAAGAATCAAATGTGCGGCCTAGTCAAGCTTTTAAGTTGCCAACTTCAGTCACATTGACACAGCTAACATTAATGCAGGGTTTTTTGTGTGACTGCTGAGCATTGATGCGGAATGATGATCAGAAAGGGTCCACATTCATTAACTGATTACATTTTAACCACTATTTATTCAACTAAATGGTCCACACAGTATTCGAGAGGATATGAATTTATGGTGCCACAGCAGAGGTAACGGTCTGTCAAATTTTTTGCATTGTTTCTCAGTTTCTCCCAATTTAGTCGTGTCCAACTGCAACCGCTAGCTAGGTCTCCTCAAAACACAAGAAACCACCAACACTGGGAGGGCGAAGGCTAGCACGTGCTTCGTTCGAGTTGCATGAAGTGCCATTACAAGGCCACGGCACATTCGTTGGGCCACACTAGCCTAGACATATTAAAACAATTTTGTACGTTTGTACTACTCAGATACTGGTCCAGTCACTTGTCATCTCAGGACTAGACAACTGTTACTCGCTCCTGGCTGAAAACCACAAGACCTCTACAGATGATTCACAATGCAGCAGCACGTCCGGTCTTCAATACACCAAATTTCTCCCACACCCTCCACTGCTGCAGACCTTCACTGGGTTCCTGTGGTTCTTCATTAGATTTAAACTCTAATGCTCTTCTACAGAGCCAAAACTTGTTCCAGCTCCGATCAGACCACAGGTCTCAGCTCGCCCTTTTAGAGCATCAAGCACAGCCTGACTTGACCCACCTCTTCTCAGTTTTGGCACCAAAGTGGTGAAACGAACTTCCCCTGATCATCGGAACTGCTGAAACCCTCACTGTCTTCAGATGGAGACTGAAGACCCTCCTCTTCACATCTACATGTTCATGTCATAAACTAACAATACAAACTTTGCAAATAAAAAAAAAAAACTGTTTTGTGCGTGATCTGAGAGGGTCCTAGTGGACTAACTCCATCTCTGATAGAATCTTAATTTACTAGAAGCTCTTAATTTTAAGTCTAGGCTTACTAGTGTGAGGAACTTGTTTTCTAGTGGATTACAAAGCACCCATGCATGTCACTCTGGATAAGAGTGCCTGCCAAATGCAGTAAATGTAAAACATACTAGACAGATAGCCGACATAGCTTAAAAAAATCAAACGTTGCTGGAGAGCTTTTTCAGAAGGAGTATGGGAGATAAAAGGCCCAACGAAATCGCTCATTCAATATAAAATTCGATCAGTCATACGTAAAATATGGCTTTGCTGCAACAGACGACTCACGTGCTCCAAGCACGCCTATTTGAAGTATGTAGAGACAAGATAACTAAGGAGACAGTGAAGCCCTCTAAACTGCTTCAACACACTGAATCCAACTGAATCCAACACACTGTTCCTTAAGTGACAAAAAGGACAGAAGCGCTCGGAAGCCCCCATACACTTTTCATCTTACAGATACAAAGAGAACCGCTCAAGAAATGTGAAGCGTGTAAAAGAAAATGCCAGAATTCTCATTTCCAAAGCATCAGCACATACAAGAATGACAATAAAATGCCAACACCAACATCTGACCCACAGTCATAACAGCTCTAATCCTTGAACAGGAACTGTGGATGTCCACTTGCTTAGTCGTGATTTCCCCTCACACTAAGAGCTTAGCAACCTAGCCAAGTAAAGTTCTGAGGGCATGAGTGCGTGGGGATGATCCTCGTGAAGCCACAGTGTGGAACTTTCATCTTGTATATGAAAGTATAAAAGAGGCTGCTCATATACAGCCTTGTCGTTGTGGGAGTGAGAGAGTGACCCAAACCTGAGCCAAGAGTTACCTATTATACACCTCAGCTTCATTACCTTGTCATAAGGACAAGCAACCATGCACTGGCAACTGCGACGGTAAAAATAAACAGTAAGTACTCCTGGGTCCCCGAGGCAGGCTGGGAAAAGGGATGGTAAGCTGGGTACGAGCTGTAAGAAGAGATTAGGCAAAGCCTCTATTAGCCAGGGATTCCAGGTCCACAGACTGTTTATTTAAGGGCCTCGCACCATTGCAAACAAGATCCTGACCCCGCTTTCGCAAGAAGACATGAAGGACTAGGCCTAGGCAGGCAGAGAAATACCAGGCAAATGGTATTGCTGTTGAAATCAGTTTAGCATGGTGCTCCTGCGCTGCTATATTTTCCCAAAAAAAGGGCAGTTTGCAATAGTTTTAGCTTAAAATTGAAAGGGGGGGGAGGGCCTTTGCCATGTTGAGTGAGAACGTCCAGGTCAGGGAATGACAAAAACAGGAGAAAGACTCTCCAACTCTGGTTCAAACTCAATTCAAAACCTTTTAAAGTCAATCAGTCATGCATTAGCAGTTGTGGTTGAAATAAAGATTCAACCAAAAGATTTGAAATAAAATGCTGCCCATTTCCAATCTGAACCCTGAAAACTGGCAAATTCAACTATGGTCTCTGTTAAGACCATACACTGCTGGGTGGGTGACCGTAGCCCCAGGATGTTCAAGTATGGAAAAGAGAAACATGTACATCAATCAAAAACAGATCCATTAATGCTCCTTACTGGTTGTCCACCAAGCAGTGCAGCCCAGGGGCAAACATCTGGACACTAAGATCAGGAGAGCTGGAAACCAGGTGTAAAATTCCAAAAATAGCCAGTATTCCAGCAAGTAGCACAAGAAAAACAAATCACTTCTGTACATGAGGGTCTTCAAAATGGTCATTTTTCTTAACAAGTAGAAGCCTGCACTGGGTAAGACCTGCGTTTTGTACTTTTACACAAGCTTATTCAAACATCTGACATGTGGGATGTGATGATACCTCGTAGCTTTTATTATCTGTATTATAAAAGCATCTCTTGGACCAGGAATTTGCTCTCCATTTTTGCTACTGAAACTTTGGTGCAGTTTCAGTGCAGGGCTAATCCACTGCACTTGATTGGTCCATTACGCTAAAAAGGACAACTTTTGTGCATATCTGAACATCAAGAGCCGGGAACGTCATATTAGAGTTGATCTGTGCTCCGAGATCTCAGCATTCCTGGCATGGGCAACATCAGCAGTCAATCCTTCTCCCTCTTTCCTAAAGGAGTCTGTATCTGTCTCGTTCCTGCCCGGTACCCACTGTTCCAAACAAAGCTGCCGGCTCCCTCTTAACAAGTCTTCAACCTTGGCTCTTCTGAATCAGGAACTCAAGCGGGACGTGATTGGCTTCCCAACTCACCCATTCCTTACCTCTCCGTGTTTAATTTACACAATCTTCATTCTCAAAGCAGATACTTGCCAATCAATCAATCCATAAATAAATAAACAATCAAACAAGTCTGGAGAACGTATCTCCTGGGGTACTGACTGGAACCGAGCAGTTCTGCATCATGGGTTTGAGTTTTGGAGTGTCCTGGTGAATCAGCTGACATCCACCATACGGGAGGGAGAGAAGGAGGGATGGAATGGTGAGGATACTTACGTCATCTTTGTTGCGACCTGGTAATTTTGGGATCAAATAAAAGGAAAGCAATTATGTTCAGTGTTATTGATAATTAAGCCAAGAAACCAAAGCGGTTGTGGGTCAAGTGAAAACAAGCCAGATTCAAAACCTCCCAAAACAAGATAAAATGGTTAACAAGATAAAATTTGGTAACAAAGAGGTTCCGGATTCAAGTGACAGGGAATATAGGCCTGTTCAGCACAGGTAAAAACTTGTTTACCCTTTAAAAATAAAAATAAAAAAAAGGTAGATTTCACTTACGGGAGACATCGAATCACCGATGCAGGGCGACCAAGGTAAACATAACATACTCACAAGATGTACATGATGTTTATTGGAACAATGCTCCATATGAATGCCACCAAGCATCCTTCCTGCTTTTACTGAGGTAGCAGACTCAGTAAACATTCCCTATTCTCGCTCTGCTGATTCTGAGTCAAGAGCCACTCACGCCGGGGCCCCAGACCAAACAAACACAGGGATAACATTTTAAGCTACTGCCAACTTCTGCAAGCGTGACACACAGTGACCGAGACACAGTGGGTGCTTCAGAAATAGATCTTCCTCAACTCTGCAAAACATGACACGTGACACACAATACTCAGACACAGCAATGTTACAGTGGATGTAAAGTTGGAGGAGTTCACTCCATCAAGAAATTAACCATGTGTGTCTTTGCGGGTTTAAAGGAAATCTTTTTGTAACACATAAAATGACTACTACTGAGCATTCGACTCAAACACACACTGGAAAAAGAATAATCAGAGGAATCTTCATGAATTTTACCACAATTGGGGTGGAGCAGATTCTTCAGACCTACCCTTGAGGGAGACTTCCACCAAATTCCAAGACGGTTTTCAGTGGTTGAAATGACAACTCCAATTTCTTTACAGTGGTGGTGATACAGCCATTTTATTTACTTGTCTCACAGCACCCTGCATTAAAACACTTTAAAATAAATTGATACATTAATAGTTTTCTCAATGCTCTGGTGAAATAATGTCAAGACACACAACCACAGTGGGGGACAAAAAAATTGTTCAGGAGCTTTTAATGGCAGATGTCTGGTTCCTTACACCACCACTGTGAATAATTTGGCTGCTTTAGTGAGTGAGTGATAATTCGGTCATACATGAACACACCACAGCACGAAATTGTTCCTCTGCATTTAACCCATTCACCAAGTGAAGCAGCGGACAGCCAGGAACACGGCGCCCGGGGAGCAGTGTGTGGGGACGGTACCTTGCTCAAGGGTACCTCAGAGGTACCTAACGGTCTTGGGAATCGAACCTACGACTTCCTGATCGCAGGGCGAACGCCCTAACCACTAGGCTACCAGCTGCCCCAATAACTTTGTTTACACCTTTACAACCACTGAACTGGGAAGAAATTGTGAAAAAAAAAGAAGAAACAGTGGAATTCCCCATTAAGAACCATTAAGCCAAGAAACCAAAGTGGTTGTGGGTCATGTGAAAACAAGCCAGATTCAAAGCCTCCCAAAACGAGATAAAATGGTTAATTTGGTAACAAAGAGGCTCCGGATTCAAGTGACAGGGAATATAGGCCTGTTCAGCACAGGTAAAAACTTGTTTACCCTTTTAAAAAAAAAAAAAAAGAAGAAGATTTCCCTAACGGGAGACATCCGCTAAAGACTGGCTGACTATTCTCGACATCACAGGACCTATAACAGCTCGGAAACATTTGTTTTTGTGAAGCTTCAGGTGACGCATATCAGTAGTGTGTGATGGAAAAGAGTTCCCCAAACTACAGAGAACAGCTGGACTGCAGCCTGTGTCAATCATAAAGAAAAAAACTACCTTAACCCTAAGAAGATGTAAAATAAGAGCAACTTAGTTAAATGGGTTCTATGAGTTAACAGTGGTACCCTGTAACAGCTTCAATCACTGAGAGCCCAATTTTCTGTCCAGAGAAAGCCTCAAATGGAGCTGCCTTTACTAAAGAACTTGCTTTATACGGTTCTATAAAGTGTTAGAACTCTCAGAACCATTTTAGTATTACACAGAACGATGAACATCACGCTCCATCATTAAAAACTAACGTACTGTTCAGATCAAGATTCAAACGGAGTTGCCTTTACTAACGAATGTGTTGTAAATGCTTCTATACCAAAATGCCTTAACTCAAATAGAACCATAGACAACCAATACACCAAGAAAGACTCAAAAAGAGTTGCTTTTTCTAAAGGACTGGTTGTATATATCTCTATATAGTCTATAGTTCTACATATTCTACATATCATTGAGAACCAATCCACCATCCAGAGAAAACATTCAAATGAAGTTGCATTTTCTAAAGAACTGCTTACATATGATTTTACATAGTACCAAAAGGAGTGACAACTCATATAGAACCATAAACAACAGGTTCCATCACTGAGAACCAATCCACCATCCAGAGAAAGGCTCAAATGAAGTTGCCTTTTCTAAAGAACCACTCGTATATGGCTCTATACAGTATCAAAAGGTGTGACAGCTCAAACAGAACCAGAACCAAACCTCAATGAAAAGACTCAAATGAAGTTGCATTTTCTAAAGAACTGGTTGTATATGGTTCTACATAACACCAAAAGGTGTGGCAACTTAAACAGAACCATAAACAACTGATTCCATCACTGAGAACCAATCCACCATCCAGAGAAAAGACTCAAATAGAGTAGCCTTTTCTTAGGAACCCTTTGAGAAGGTGAAGGTGAAGGCCTTGTGCCTTGAGGCAGGGTCGAGAAGAGCTCCTGAGTAGAACTTACTTTTAATGATGCGCTCAGTGGTGGACTGTTTTTCTTTGGGCTCTTTGGCCGACATCTTCGCCGCGAAATGTTAAGTTTGGTCACAGAAAGAGACAGAAAGAGAGAGAGAGAGAGACAGAGAAAGAGAGAGGAGTCAGAAACAGAGGGAAGAGGGGGAGAAAACCGGGCTAATTATTCTCCGTGCTGAGATTTAGTCCAAGTCCATAAGTCGGAAGGTCTGTCAGAGCCAGAGCAAGGGTGTGTAGGTGTCAGGAAAACGTCCCCGAGTCCAGCCGAAACCCCCCGTGGGTTCGTGCAATCTCTCCGAAAGCGAAGGGATAACGGGGCTAATTCGGTCCACGGAGCATCTTTAGAAACGGACGAGGATAATTAGCAAGCGAACGACGACTAGCCTCACAGGGCTAGCTCGTCGCTAGTGAGCCTAAGGTGCCAAAAAAATAATAATTATAACAGAAAAATGCAGCAGTAAGAAGAGGAGGACAAGAAGACCCAGTGTCCCCCAGGCTGCCCTGGGCTTGTGTTCAGCCGGCCAGCCTCCCTCAGCCCTGAGAGGACGCAGAGGCGACGGGGGGATGACTAGGCTCCGGCTACACAGCCCTCCTCCTCCACATTAATCCCACTTTCCCACTCTCCCAGTCACGCCGTCAAACTCTCTGACGCCAGCCAGAGAAATGACCATTTCCTCGTCGCCGGCTCGCGTTTGTCCAACATATGTGCCGCGTCTGGGAGAGATTTCAGCGCTTCTGGAACCATATGGCTTCCCCTCCCTCTCCCCCCCTCAGATTAAACTAATCTCACAGGGCACGTCCCAATGCGCTCCCCCTGTGCGCCCTACCTAGGGGGCTAGCAAACTACCAGACTGGACCACCCAGGACTTAAATATTTCTTTATATTTTACATGTTATATTGAACCCAGAGGAAATAACTTAAAACCATTCACAAGCAGTGGGCTGCCAACAATGGGCCCACGGAGCAGTGCGTGGGGACGGTACCTTGCGCAAGGGTACCTCAGTGGTGCCACTGGCAATCCTGGTATTCAAACCCACGACCTTCCAATTGCAGGGGCAACTCCCTAACCACCATGCCTGGGGTGGCTGGTGGCCAGGTAAATACGCACCCTGTGCTACCTACCTAGGGTGCAAAGGCTGTAGCACAATCGATGTGGACTTATTTATTTTTATTACTGTAATTATTTTTTTTACATACTGTATTGGTCCCGGAGGAAATGACTCAAGTTGTCTGCATTTAACCAACTAAGACGAGTAAATAATACTGTCATAATACCGTGTTCATTCGGACTTGTACGGTAGCTATTCTTGGCTGCACTTAATGTTGTCTCATCCGGTTGTTTTGTTGCTCTTGTGTTTTTCTTGCACTCTCTTTCTTTTCTGTCTGCACTTGTGGTCTTGTGTTCGTTCTTGCGTTGCACCATGCTCCTGAAGGAACGTTGTTTCGTTTCACTGTGTAAATAGTTTAAATGACAATAAAACCAACATCCCTTGACTTGAAGCAGTGGGCAGCCAGCGGTGCACCACCCGGGGAGCAGTAGATGGGGGAGCACCCTGTGGGGAGGGTACTTCAGTGGTGCCACCAGCAGTCCAAATATTTGAACCTACGACCTTCCAATTGCAGGGCCAAAACTCCCTAACTACCAGCTGACTTAGTTCATCCTTGTGGCACACTAACGTCCGAGGCGAAGCTAGTCGCCACTTGTTTGCCCTCGCTCACGTATCCAAACTTTTATTTAGTTTGGAAATCAATGCTCAACGCTCTGACCCACCAACATGAAGTAGTTGGCTACTTTTGGCTCATGCGGACAGTCTGAACGCCTGCATTTTTCAAATTCGAACTAGGGCGCAAGTGCTAGTGTGTTGGTGTGTTGAGACGCAGGAGGAGCCACGTACAGGTTCCCTAGTCTATGGCAGCTCTCAGCGTAATGACGTATCGATGACGCGACACGCGAGGACCACGTGCTTGTATATTGGTCGTTTTTCTATATTGAAGCATGTGTACATATATATATATATATATATATACACATACATACACACACACACACACACACACACTATACGGACAAAAGTATTGGG
>JBBPCZ010020997.1:0-14395 GCA_037974445.1 Brycinus macrolepidotus
CACTAATCAGTACCTCATAAAGCAGAATGAGGTGCTTGTGTAGGAATTTAACAGACACTGGCATGGAATGTTTGTCAAACTCAATTTATGTTTTGAAAATAAATTGCAGTGGTCTCTTATTTTTTTCCGGAGCTGTATTTGCCTGAAATGGAAACTTTTAGGCAAATTTAGAACATTTTAATAGGCTGTTTATCTGTGCAGTACACATTTATGAAAAAAAAAACACTTATATTTGCATACATGCAAAGAATATTAATACGATAAGTGATCATCAAGTGTCAGTGTGTTCATCTAACCTTATCCAACCTTCTCTTTCAGAAAGCCCAGTATTACTTGTAGTCATCATCTGATTTATCTAATCAATCTTTCATCAGTCAGGAGTGCAGTGTTGGAATTTAATAAATCCATGCAAATGGCTGGGGTCATCCAGGAGGAACCTGGAACCAAACCTATCTTCTTCTATCCAGCTCTCAAGTTATAAAATATAAATTTTAAACCGAAAACTTAATTTGTCTGTATTTTTATTTGTGTGTTTATGCTAATATTATATGGTGCTTTTGCAAGCAGAAACACATTTTCTGTTGAGATAGATGGCAGTAGTGTACATAAAACTTTTGCATGATACTGAGTATTTCAGTTTTACCACACTGGTATTTGTTGTTCAATTTTGTGGACAAAAATAAACTTGCCACGTTTGATAAAGCCTATTTTCTGTGATCATATTCTATTTTAATATGTTATAAAAATAAAATCTTGTCTGCTTCAAACAATATAGAACAGTAGTGAACTGTGTTTGCACAAATCCATCAGGCTTTTTATAGTTAGCCCCTCAAAATACCTTGCCTAGGTAGAGTTGTTATACTCAGGTAGTTTTTGTCTGAATTATTTACAAATAATTCAATAATTCAAAGTTTGTTTTCGCTTGTAACAGAGATGTGTAGGTTACTAATATCAAAAGAAAACTATGGCTTAAATACTTTTAAAATCATTATGCCCCCTCTCCCCTGTTATCCCTTCTAATCAGTCAGAATTGACGTGCCCTCACGAAGTGTAGCCAGTTTCGTCATGAGGGCAGTGATTTTTTCTTAATTGATTTTGATGAATTGTACTGTGATGTGAACAATGAAGTGAAGGCTGACATCACAAGTGCTGCCCACTTCTTCGCATCATAATATTATGGAACAGTTTTAATTCTGTATTTAGTTTCTAGCACCTCTGATATGTAACAGTCTTCTGATTTCCTCCTTTCTTTTACCCGCAGATTCAACTGCCCACCTCCAGCATATCTGGTCTCAGTCCATCTGATAGCTCTGACTTCACATCTGAGGATGAGGTCAAGCAGGCCGACTCACAGAACTCCAGCCCTGTGCACAGCAAACGGGGCAGCAGCAGAAGTAGCCGCAGCCCCACACCTACTGGAGGGCAGACGGAAAGGTCCGGCAGTCCACGCTCCAGAGACCTCTCACCACATTGCACCTCCAGCGCAAAGGGTGGCAGCAGCCCCCCAAAGAACGAGTCCTATGATGCTCAAGATGATGGAGCAAACTCAGAGAAGAACACCGGCAAGCCGTAGACAAGCACACTTATACAAGGCATAGATATAAAGGATATATACGGATCGTATATATGATGCAGGGGCTAAAGGATTCTGATGGTTTTCTGATGTCTTTGTGCATTTGTTGTAATGTGAAGTCGTTCGTTATGTGGAGATGTTGTCTTCTCTGTTGCAGTGTTGCAGGGTAGAGATAGCCCTTATCGAGTTACCCCCCACTGCAACACTTCAGAAGGTATGCTGAGTGAGTGTCTGTGCCTGTTTTGAGGTAACCTGAAGTCATACCTTCAGCACATTCTACATTTCCTCCTTTTTCCCTATCTCAGCAAGTTAGGGGACATGTAACCTTTTGATTCTGGGACAGTAAGAAGTAGCAAAGCAAGTGGTACACAAGCACATAATCAAAAATATTACAAATTGGGTTGGTTTGTTCCAGTTTGTATCCATTGATTCAGTGACCCATAATGAATACGCCACAGTTTTTGCCAAGACTCTGAAAAACTGCCAGGTTTTAGTTTGTAGAACAGCCAACCAGACTGACTGCATAAATGAGGATAGTGCTGAGGAGTTCTTACATATCGAAAGTTCTTACATACAGTAAGTGTTCTTCTGTTAAAAACATGGTCATGTATTCTACCAGTGTGCTGGGTATCTGTATGCCTGATGAGATTAATTTAAACAATGTCATCTTCCTGGTCAAAAAGTCTCCTAGAACTGGCATCTTATCATTTCAACCCTTTTTGGAAATAATGTTATATCACCCCTAGGTGGCCCAACATGTTTTGTTGATTTTCAAAGTGAAAGTTAATATGTATATATAGATTATTATCATCTACATATATGATGCTTCTGCACATTTTAATGCATAATTACTGTATATTTACTGAATGCAACAAATTAGAAAAAAGGAAATTGTAAAACATGACCTATGCAAAAGTTATGGCACATTTTACATTTCACATTGCACTTTTCCAGTGTTAAACTCAGCAAATAAATCGGAATTATGCACTACATTAGCAGAAAATGCCATATTTGAATGTTAACTTATTTCAGAAAATCAACAAAATGTGCAATTTGACTGGGAATGTTCTAACATCTGCATACAATGGTAAGATTGGATGTACTGGAAGTACTACCCCCACCACCCGTTCATTTGAAATGACAATCCCATGATTTCAGTTTGACCAATAGTTATCTATTTTTTCTCTTCCTTCAGTTGCACATTAAAATGTTTTTTTTTACATTACTGCACAGCTAATGCATTCCTTAATGAGACTTTAGTTTAACAAATAAGAATATTGTCATTTTTCTCATAGATATGTAGGTCTTGTCTTTGTGTCATCAACTTGACAAGACAGTTTTAATGTAATTCGTTTCTCTCGCAAGGTTACTGCTGTACTTTGTTGTAGTATTCCTGTTTCTTCTAAAAGACCTTACCTGACAACTTTAAAGTCAAATTCTTTACTTGATAATTCAACCAGAAATGTAATAGCATGTCAAGGGCAACTGAGTACATGCCCAGCTGTTAGTAGTTTGGCAATTGCTTGGTTTGACACAGAGGGTAAAATAAGGAGCCAAGCTTAGGGGAGACTGGAGTCTGAGTTGATAGTATAGGAAGGTGGGAGAGGGCTGAGTTTGCCAGAGAACAGTGAGTTTAACTGGAAGAACATAATTCTTCCTTTGTAAAGTGAAACTTCACAGCAGTTTAAAGGTAGGGACAGACTTTCTGTCGAAGTTTTTGTGATTAGATTTAAGCTTTAGTCTGTATCAAACAGTACTGTGTACCTTCTGTAACTGTGATAGGAATCCTGGGGTATTCTGTGTTATCTAGAGTTTTCTAGGATTTGTCTTCAATGGTAAAGATCTCTTCTCTTCTTTTCTCTTCTCTTCTATTCTCTTCACTTCTCTTGTCTTCTCTTCTCATCTCTTCTCTTCTCTTCACTTCACTTCACTTCACTTCTTTTCTCTTCTCTTCTCTTGTCTTCTCTTCTCTCTTCTTCTCTCTTCTTCTCTTCTCTTCTCGTCTCTTCTCCTCTTCCTCTTCCTCTTCCTCTTGTCTTGCCAGTCCTATTGATTAGAATTCACAGTGCTGTCTCCAGTAGCAATATGTCAGAGTAAATCTCAGTGTACCTTTTTGGACATTTTGTGATATGACTACTTAGCTTTTTGACACAATGTGCTGTCTCACTGTATTGTAATGGTGAGAGGGAGTGTATGTGTGTGTATTTGATTGTGTACACGTGTTCGCGTATCTCATGATACAGTGATATATTGTGCTGTCAAACTACTTTTAATAATTGCAGCCATGTAGGAAGCAGACACACAGCTGGTTTAATCTTCGATTAAGGACAGATAAAATGATGAGGATAAAATTAAGGTGCTGTTTTATGTAGTATTGTTTGTTTTTGCCGTTTCAACATTATTGTTATAGGGAAATGCAAAATAAGCAAAGCCATTTTAGGAGATACTGACCACTAGAGAAATAATCTTAAAAAGTTTGTGCAGCTCTATTGCGAAAGTGTTGGACAAATTTGCTGGAATTAAATTGGAATTTTATAGCTTTTTGAATAATGCGACCAATCACAGGGATTTAGCACAATCCTCAAAACAACATTTCACTTTCCAGGGATTGTTTTTCAAAATAACCTTAATAAGCTTAGCTCCCACATCCACATTAGATGCTGAAAGAAGCTGATTAATGACAACTCAGGACATCTGCAGTATATTGCACCTCTTAAGGTATAGGATTCTACAAAAAGGGCACATACAAGTAAAAAGCATGCTTCTGTCGTCACTCTGCTGTAATCTTTCTAGTCTTGGAAAGAGCCCAAAAACAGTTAAAATAGATTTACACAGATTGTAATTCTTAATATTTGTTTTATACTCGGTCAAGTCAGATGTCCCTGTTCAGACAAAAGTGATCAGTGTAACAGATAACATTAGGATTAAAGAGAAGCATTGGAAATTATTTTTTTTGTATGTATAGAATGTCTTGGTGAAAATTTTGTGTACTTTTATGCTACCTTAGGTGTCATACAAAATGTAGAATAATACTGATTTTCCTGCACTCAAAAGCACCTCTTGCTATAACTGCTTTTGTATTTGGAGTGTCTTCAGAAATTGACCCACTTTTTAAGGATTGGAAACCAGCAACTGATTCCTGGAAATTGTGAGGAATCCTAAAGTTCGTCATTGCATCTAGTGTTAGGACTTCTCGTGCCACCGTTAAATTATGTGCAGTCTTGTTCAGATGCTGGTGAATGCAGACTGACACAGAGTCCACAGAGTGACATTAGTTTGCCATACCCGTGCACACCTGTGTGAGGTATCAATTGTCTAGATGGTTAAAAAATGTAGCACACTCATGGAAGAACACCGGTAAGCTTTAGATGAGCATGCTGTTTAGAATGAGAGATCATATATAAGAAGCAAGGGCTGACTGATTCTCATCAGGGTTTTGTGACATCTTGGGCAGTTATTACACAGTACTTGTGCAGGTTTTCTCTAGATATACTTATTTCTACTTAGCAAATCAACAAAACAATTCGACCACGGGCACTCAAAACGTCTGACTGTAACATGACAAAACTGTGAACTCTAGAATCCAATACTAAGTACTATAACCAAGCAGTATGAATGAACAGTGTTTTGAGGCCGCCTACAGACATTAAATTGCTTTATTTGGTGGAATTAGAGTTGCACATACCGTAGAAGAGTCTAGAAGATTCTGTTTAGAATAGCAAATTCTACTATCATCACTGAAACAAGTTGCTTGAGAAATGCTATCAGAAGGATTAGTCATTTAAACAATGCCAGAGAAGTCAGTTTCTGCTTTCCAACTGGAGGAAAATGGGGAACCAAAAGCAGTTCAGGAACCTCTGCCTTTAATATAATGGTATATTAAATATTTATGTTTTAGTGCTTTATACAGAGTTATGTGGAAAAAATAAAATGTCCATGCATATTGGTAAGGAATGTTATTGTTGAAATATTGTAGAGATTCTTAATGAAAATTATGTGTATATGAAATAGGTTTAAATTGTTAAATAGGTTTAAATGACAATCAGTACCAAAAACAGAGGATATTGTATGTATATTATGTGTATTAATTTGCTTTTTCATCTCATTATATGTATATAATGTATGTAGTGTCATTCTGCTGGCATTGGAAAGGGGAAAGTTAAAACTTGAATTCTTCTGTTTTAAATATTTTTTTAAAAATACTTATTTTACTTCACAGGTTAAATCATAACTTTTCTTTAAGGTACATTATGATTTGCCTCATTACAGATTTGATATGTTTTTTATTTCTAGTTTCTAGCTCAACATGTTCATTTGTTAAACTTCCGAAGGTTGTTTGAGAAAGGAGCCATCTGTCCACTGTTGTTCAAACACTATTGTCCAAAATAAAATAAATAAGTCCCTGCTGAAGTGGAATAAAACCATTATGGTCTTTGTAGTTTCATTGTATAAAATGTAAACGTATAAAACATACACAGCAGGATTTGACCTTAATTCTATTCATCAGGAGTTCCACAATAAAACGTAATAGCATTGCCAATGACTTAATGAATTACGGTTATGGTTACCAAATGCATGCATACACGGAGAAGAAAGGTCTTCTCTAAACATCAGATCTCTCCTAAGGTGTTTGATGGGATTGAGAGCTAAACTTACTGTCACTTCAGAACAGTCCAGTGCTTTGTCTTAAATCATTTTTGGATGCTTTATGATCTATGTTTTGGGTCATTGCCTTGCTGAAAGACGCATAACCTCCAGTTATGAGACCCAGCCTACTGACACTACATTGTGCTACAAATTTCTTTGGTAGTGTACAGATTTCATCATACCATGCACACATTCAAGTCACCCAGTGTCTGAACCAACAAGAACACCTTAAAACATCTGCGAACCTCTTCCATATTTGAATGTAGGGACTGTGATCTTTTCTTTATAGGCCTCATTTTGTTGTCTGTAAACAGAACAAAGATGTCCTTTATCAAAAAGATCTAATTTGGTCTCATCTGTCCACAGAACATGCTCCCAGAAGGAGTCTGGATTTTTGTGTCTCTGTGTCAACAGCTGGGTCCTCCTGGGCCTCCCACCGTAGAGTCCTTCTTCAACAAGAAGACAACAGTGCGAGCTGACAGTGATGTACCTTGTTTCTGCAGCTCAACTTGAATCAGTTTGGAAGCTGAATGCACCAATCGAACAATCCTTTGCTCCAATCTCTTTTTTGTGTTGTTTCAATGAAAATGAGGAAAATAATCATGTGAACAACAAAGCATTTTAACTTCAACAATTTTCTGGAAGAATTAGTGCATCTGGACAAACTGAAAAGGTGCTGATATTTCTGGTCATGACTGTGGTTGTTGCATATAAAGTGAGGTATATACAGTACATATAAACATAATTTAAAGGAAATTAATTCACAAATATCAAGTTATCTATGGAGTTAAGTATTACATCCCATACAATGAACAATAATATATAGCATTACATTTGATAAATATTTCTGAAATACCATGTAATAGTTATGGATTGCAGGCAGGATGTATAAGCAAAATCCCAGTTTAATGGACAAACACAAAATGAAATCCAAACATAAATGAGGGGTTCAAGGGTTATACAAAAACACAAGATGATCCGGGTTTAACAAAGCAGCACAATTAGAGATCACAGTGCAAGCATTATAACAGGAAGTTTTACAAAGATTCTACAAACAGGAGAAAGGAATAAGAGGCAGGTGGAAACACTAAGGAGGAGGCTGGACTAGGACAGAGACTGACATCAAACCACAACAACAAACTCACATGGTAGACAGACACATGTTGCAGTAAACAAAGACATTGTTATTGAAACGGGGAAAAAACAGGAGAATGTTATAAAGGTGAAAAAAACAGGGACAATGTTACTGGTTGTGAAATAGACAATATGCATTCTGAGGTCATGGCATATATTACTGTGGAAGTAAGATGATTTAGCAAAGAAATGCTAAAAGTAATGGAACCATTAAGACAGCTCTGTTAGGTTGTGTTCTTTTCTATGATATCAATACAGTTTTGAAAATGTGATTAATCAGTTCAGTAGTGTGGTGAACAGTTAAGGAGGTTCAGTGTTGTAGTAGAGGTATCAGATCATTGAATATGTAAAACATCTCTTCAAGATACATTGTGAAAAAAAAATAAATGTACTTTATTTTTTTAACAGGAAGCCAAAATACAATGCAGAGATCAGCATGATGATGTCATCAATTGAGTACGGTTTACATGAATTGAACAGGATGAATTTTTATGCAGCATTAGAAGACTCTGGCCACCATACATCCAGGCACACTGCAGTAAAGACAACTAAGGCTTCAAATACATTAAAATATAGATTTTTTTTCCCACATTTTGGGTGCATAGAAAATGTTTGTATATTTAAGGCAAAGGTCATATTCTGCCCTTTTATCCCACTTTGAAAATACATGAGAATTTGTGTGTAGTGAAGCACCACCAAGGTTCCCCACTGGAGGGACACAACAGAAAAATAAAGTACAGAAAATCTTCTCAGTCTCAGTCTTGGGGACTTGGGGGTGCTTGCTCTAAGACACCTGCCACACATTATGGAGGACATACAGTGGATATAGAAAAGAGTCACCCCCTTCAAAATATTCACAGCAGATGTACATTTTGGTGTTGAGGTCACATAGTTTGATTTTGGTCTTATCTGACCGTAACACCTTTTTCCACTTGGCCTCAGAATTAGTTGAGACTTAATGTGGATGCTTTTGAGGAAAGGCTTTTTCTTGCAACCTTCCCGTACAAGCCACATTTGTGGAGCACTTGTGATAAAAATGCACACAATGACCACTCTTTGCTATACAATTCTGTAACTGTTTCAAAGTAGCCATAGGCCTCTTTGTAGCCTCTTTGATCGGATCCATATTTGCTCTTCCATGGACCAGTTTGGAGGGACTGCCTGATATAGGGAAGGTTCTAGTAGTACCAAACACTTTCCACTTCTTAATTATAGACTTTGCTGTGCTCCTAGCGATTGATAAAGTCTTTGAATTTTTTTGTATCCATCTATTGACTTGTGACTGTCCACAATCCATTTAGCCTGGTCAAACACTACTGGGGTTCCAGGTCACCACCCCAGATCTGCCATCACTGTGGTCCCTTGTCCAAGTGTCCTAGACTGGTTTGGCTGCTTTGGACTGCTCCTCAAAGCTCAGGCGGAGACTGCTGGTCCTGGTGCTGAGGACTGGAGACTCTCAAACTCACACTCAGACTCCAACAAGAACTACCACTACTGACTCTTTAACTGTACCTGCTGAGTCTGGGTTCCTCTCAAGGTTTCTTCTTCCACATTTATTGAGTTTTTCCTCACCTCTATCGCCTTTGGCTTGCTCCCTAGGGGCTTGGGGCTGGATTCTGTAAAGCTGCTTTGTGACAACATCAGATGTATAAAAGCACTAAATAAATAAAATTGAAATGAATTTAACTTTATCCCATCTATTAACAGTGCCTTGCCATCCATAGTTGATTATTTGCTTTCATTTGCACTACCAAGCACCACAACGCTAGCTGTTTTTTTGAACTAATCAAAACAGTTATTTTAGAAGGGGGGTTATCCTTTTTCCATCTCAGTGATTCTGGTTTTTTATTTATTTTTTCTAAATTTGCTATCATATCTTTCACTTGGATGTTTTTTTTTGTGTGTGTCTGTGTGTCTTCATTTCTACAAAGCAAGAAAATATGAATATTTTGAAGGGGTGATTATTCTCTAAACCCACTGTACATGATGTGTTGAATAGGATGTGTTAAATAAACAGAGAAAAAAAACAAACCAAAGCACATGGGATCCCTCAGGCTGTAATTTGGCATTTAAAACCAAAATCAGGATGACATGACCATTTTAATTAATGATTGGCATGATACTGTTCAATAAGTTACATATAACAGAACAGCTACATTAAAAGTCACTTTTAACCACGTTGTTTATGTAATGAGCAACTCATGTGACCTTTCTTTGTTTTGTGGTAGGTCATGGAGCAGAGCTTGTTCAGAGCCTGTACAAATAATCCTATTCATGCTCACCAAACTACCGGAATGGGACACCATCTACCAGTTCTGAGGATGTTTAATGTTCTTTCTGTTGGTATGTACAATAGCCTCAAATATTACATGTTGAAAGACTGCACTGGCTAAAGTGGTCAGTTCTTCAGATTAAAAAACTGCAAAACTAGTTCACTTTGTTGACCACCACTAGAGTACATTGTTAAAAAAAAAAAAAATAACAATGAGCTGAACACAAAAACCAACTTTAATAGTGCCTGAATGTCTTTGCACATTTTCCCAGCACAATAAAGAAAAAGAAAATTAAAAACAAGTAAAAATTAAACACTCAGTCAAAAAGTACTTGAGTAAAAGCAAAAAGATATCAGTTTTGAAAAGTCCTAAAAGTCTGTACATGTGTCATGTAGATTTTGGTTGTTTTGTTCATTTATTTTCTGTTTTCTACCAGCAGCATGGAAATTGACTTGGATATTTTGAATTACTGCAATCAAATTTCATAAGATGGGGGTGTGAAAATGTATAAAAACATTTAAATACAATAAAAATACTTTTATGAATGACAACTATGAAGCTGAAAATCCAGTTTGCTTCCAGATATTGTAAATCATACACATATACACACACATACTTCATATAACCATTGGCCAAAATAAACTGTCACAAATAAACTGTAACTGCATATATTACTGAGATTTTAGTGTATGAGTTTTTTTTGCTGGCAGCTATTTGCTTTGTGTCGCCAGCTTCCTGATGCAATGCAAACAAGGATTTTATGATCATCCTTCATATTGTATAATTCACACCAGACTTTGGTCAACCTGCACATTGTGTACACATTAGCACATTAGAATCATTAAGACAAGGTCACATTCTTGCCCTTCACCTGTCTCAAGGCTGCGATCCTATGAGCTGAAAATAAAATGGAGAGTAGTACAGTGGAGCTACAGTATATCTACAAATCAATGTATTATATAACAATGAAATTATGTAATCACGGTTGTTTGGGGGATTTATAAGAAAAACATCAGCTATCCTGCTTTCCATTATCACCATGAGAAATATGTGGTGTGTTTTTGTAAGTGAGTGGGCATGTGTGTGTTTGCTCTGGAGTGTTTCTGATGCAATACTTGGCTGGAGTTGGTAGGTGTGGTATTAGGCCGAGCCTTTGTGTTACAGCTGCCCTAAATGTGCTGTTTCACTATGATGTGGTGGAAGACTTAATATCTCATTCAGAAATGCTGAGTACTGAAATTCATGTCTTTGTCTGCGTGCTTGTGTGTATTTGTGAGCATTTGAACTTTGAATTTCACCCTGTATTCCATGCTACAAAGTCTGATCTTTAGCTATGACAAACATTTTACCTGTCCTTAAGGTAAAGCTGAGGCTTACATTAATTTTGCTTTTTCAGCTTTTTATAATGAGATATTGATAATGCATTTTAAAGTGGAATCAGCAACCCATTTTATATATACTACTGTCTTATCTAGACTGAAAGCCACCTTTAAGGAATAAAGTAAATGAAACAAATATCAGACGAGATTGCAGTGAAAAAAGTGTCCCACTCTATCTGAATCAACTCTGCCAATGTTCTTTATGATTTTTGCCCTTGAGATCCACTAAAAACGGTCATAATTCATCTTTGCCTAATGGTTTATGTCCTAGAATTAAACAGTTTCTATTACTGTGCCTGTGTATGTAAATAACCTCTGCTGACAATTGTGCGGTACGGAGTCTCATTCAAAAAGCAGTCCAGGCTAAAATATTCTTTATAACTTCAGTGTAAACGGGACAGGGCTGCACGCTGTATGCTGAATAGGTGGAAAAATGCAAGTGAGTTGGTTTCAGTAACATCACAAACTAATGAAGTCAAAACAATCTATAAGTTTAGTTTCCAAATATGTACTGGGAAGTGGGCGGTACATTTTGAAATTATGTTTAAATACTACAACCATCGGCGCCGGAACCATTATAGCGGGGGGGCATATCCCCCCCACTTTTCAAAATCATTGGTTTCGTCCCACTTTTTCCCTACCGGACAACAGCCTTAACGTAGACCACTGCGTGAAACCAACGCCCCCCCCACCACCACCCCTCCTCGCCCATGACTACAACAATGCTGTTACTACAGCTAGAATGGGCTGTTTAAAATCTCTTTCTTGCATTGCACTGAGCATATAAAAGCGACAATGCGTCCCCAGTCACTTATTTCAGCTTTACAGCACATAAAGTGCCAGAGAGAATCTATGACCTTGCTTTTGCTGATGTCATACTCCAAGCAAGGGTTTTAGCTGGAGGACGCCAATGTGCCAGTCATTATGTGATTTGTGTACACAGGCCACTGATAAAAAAAGGGAGAGAGAATGAGAGATTATATTTGGGAACGGTTTCTTGCCATGTCTGCCATATCCCGTCTACAAGGGCAGCGTTGTTCCATTTGCAGATGCCTTATCAGAGTTAACTGAAGTATAATAGGATAAAAAAGGCCATAATCTTTATTATTAGAGGCCATGCTGAAGAGAGAACCAGATGTACAGTAGCAATCTACCTGAGTCCAAATCACTTTGGGAGAACAGATAATGAACACAGTGGCAAAAGAAAGCTTTGGGGCTCCAAATGTTATTTCTTACATAGCTGCATTCTGGTTTTCACAGAAAGTTCCCACAAGGCTTATTCACAGTGGTGCTCCATTTTTATAATTTAATCGAAAGCACTGATCATGCATATGGAGTCCCTTTGCAAAGTAAAGATAATAACTGAAATGGATAGACTGCTTAATCCAATTTGCTCACTTCAGTGTTGAAAAGGCTGCAGAGCCTAACCGATTACACTGTCTGCTCTGAGGTCAAATACACCATTAGACTGGAAGTGAATTAGCAGAGAAGGGACCATATTTGAGGTATTTTATGTGTGATACAAAAGCATATTATACAATATATTGTATCATCAGTACAACATGGCAGCGGCCCTAACTCACAGCGGCCTCTCTGGGTCCAGCATTTGTGCGCAAGTGTAGTTTTCAGTTGACTTTACCTGACTATACCAACACAAATAAATTCCAGCCCCACTTTAACCCCTTGCCCAAGGAATTTAACAAGAGTACTTCACTCATGATCTGTCAAAATGACTTTGATTTCACTATTGTTTTCATCTGTGACTGCTGCTGATGGCAAGAACTATGTTGATATAATAGATCTATGTTTGAGTCAAGTCAATCACAGAACTGTAGAGGGACTTCAGGCTAAGTGGGACATCAAGTAACGTGTTTAAGCTTAATGGCACCGTGCTTTTGTCAGTCAATGACAGCAAATGTTCCTTAGAAGCTGCTGTATGCCTGTTGAATATGAATAAATGTGAGATCGTAGTGGTAGGTGCAGCTGCATTTTTAAAATCAAATGCATGAAAGAAGCTCTTTGTAAGTATAATACCATTAAGAATTCCTGTTTTATCTGCTGCAGTAAATGCTAAAACTGTAGTTTTGTAATTTTTTATGGTATAAAATAAGCAGGTATTGAAAGTATTTCAACGCTACTAGCATTTGTGTAACTTTTTGTATTACAGGCTGTTGATGTTACGCACTGTATAAGAGGAAACAGAGTCTCACTTTTCTTTACCCCACCGTCCTTCTCAAGCAAAAATAACCTCCTTGACAGATGAGGCAGACAAAACACAGAAAACAAAACATTAACATTATTCAGCACAAAAATAAAGAGAAGCGCCAATTTAGATACGATTTGAGCTTTGAGAGACTATTGGGATAAATACCATGTTGCCTGAATTTACCCTGTATATAAGTGTAGAAAGGGGAAAGAGAACAGCTATTAATGTCAGTATAACCAGAATAGCTTGAGTAGCTGATTGCTACTTTATGAACAGGCAAAAAAAATGGCCTTTCACTTTTTTTTAATTAATGCATAGTTCATTACATACATCACTACACCAGGTGAGTAGATAAATTAATTGGCAAGATAGTAGAAAAATAAACTACACATGCAAGAACAACCAATCAAACCATTGGTAATAATAAAGTGCCCCCTTATAGTCACACGTGAACACATCACAGCACAGCACACAAACCCATTCACCAAGTAAAGCTGAGAGGCGCCCGGGGAGCAGTGTGTGGGGACAGTATCTTGCTCAAGGGTACCTCAGTGGTGCCACTAGCAGTCCTGGGGTTCAAATCCACAACCTTCTGATCGCAGGGACAACTCCATAACCTCTAGGCCACCAGCTGCCCCAAAAATAAGGAGCCCCAAACATTTTAGGACTCTGCTAGACAAATACTAAAAGAGCTAATTTCATAAAATAAGAAGAAGAAGAAGAAGAATGGGCAACTGGTGGCCTAGTGGTTAGGGAGTTGCCCCTGTGATCAGAAGGTTGTGGATTTGAATCCCAGGACTGCTATTGGCACCACTGAGGTACCCTTGAGCAACATACTGCTCCCCAGGCGATGTGTTCCTGCCTGCCTGCTGCGTCACTTGGTAAATGGGTTAAATGCAGAGAAAGAATTTCGTGCTGTGGTGTGTTCATGTATGACAAATGGTCACTTTACACAAGAAGAACAGTTGCAGTATTAATAAGAAGAGCATTCATAATGTATAGGCCTTTTCCAGTGGTGGAGGAAGTACTGAAGCTTAGTACTTAAGTAAAAGTACAAGTATCCTGCAAAATATGTACTCGAGTAAAAGTAGAAGTGCTACATCAATAATCTTACTTAAGTGAAAGTACTAAGTACTTACTTTTACTTTTACTTTAAAGTATTTTTTTAAGTAAAAGTACTCAC
>JBBPCZ010021087.1:0-14392 GCA_037974445.1 Brycinus macrolepidotus
TGAAGAAACAGGAGCAGATGATTCCAGATGATCAGGCAGTGATCAGTATACTGGTGGTGCTGAATGCTGAGTGGTTGCAACTCCTTTATCTAGGCTCATTGTATCTTTAGGCACTTTGCAGCCTGTCGCAGTAAAACATTTGTTCCCATTTCTTTCATTTAATTTACTTAGTATGACAAAGATAAGACAGTCTGACAGAACATAGTATTTTTACACCAATAAGGAGATTCAAAGCAAAATATAAAGAAAAGAGGCTCAAGACTTTTGGACAGTACTGTAAGTTAATGTTATAGTGAAAAATCTTGTATCGTCAGCCCAATGGATGAATAAATACTTTCAAGTCTATTATACAAAAGCAGCTAATGAGAAAACTCTAAAATCTTCATGAGTCATTGCTGTCATTTTCTTTTTTACCTTTTGTGTAAAACCAGAGTGCCATGTACACTGATTGTGTAAACAGAGAAGAAAAAAAAACTATAACGGCTGTGATTGGGGTTCTTTTTTCTGCTGAAGGAAATGAGAATCACTCCGTTTTTTGATCGGCGCCGGGCAGCCGTCCTTTTGATGCAAAATGAGGCTGGATGGAATAAAAAGGCTGGATAGTAATTAATCCCGAACAGCCTAAAGAACACGATTTTCTGATAGACACACAAAAGAGGGGAGATAAGAATGGTCTCTGATCAGACATTTAATTTCAGGTGTTTCATAAAATTTCTTTTCTTACCCCCCCCCCCCTTCTCTCTATCTTTCTCTCTCTCTCTCTCTCGCTCCATTAAACCTCAATGGGCCCTTTATTGCTGGTCCAACATCACTTGCTCCTCCTGTTTCTCATCAGCTCGCTGTAAAGGCTAGCAGGGCTTTTCTCCTCAACTGAATCAGTCAAGAATGAGTCATATCTGACTGACCGGGTCACCTGAAACTAAGAGCAGCCTGTAAAAGCATTCATTATAAACCTCATTCTCCATCTCTCTCTCTCTCTCTGGGAGAGCTGATTAAAGTTTAGACTAGGGCTTGATTGAAGTTTGACTAAAAATCCATTGTACTCAAAGTACCCACCTTCCCATCTTCCCTGAAAGTAGTCTTTCAGTTGAGACATGTTTTTGTGTCTAAAAAGTGCAAACTTTTCAAAAAAACGTTTCATTCTGCACGCAAAAATACTAGTTAAACCAGGGCTTTTTCAATGAGGGGGTGCTATTAGACAGTGTTTGTGGTGGGGGGGGGGGGTTGAGGCACTTTTCCACAGGTCTACAGGAACCGTTCTGTATCTAAACTGTTCTGTGATGGTACTGAACTTGCAGCACATTTTGATGTTCCAGTGTATCTCAGTCCGGTAACGGAGTTTCTGACTCAATTCTCTCCACACTGTTTATGGCTGGTCATCCCAAAACCACGTCCATGGAGTCGAACCAGCGGAAAGTTTTTCTGTCAGAGCTGCTTTTGTTATTGTGGCCTTTAATTATAGTCCTACTTGAGCTTTTTTTTAAATTTTGTCTCTGCATTCTTTATCTGTGAGATTGTTTGTTAACTTGTTGGTGATGTACTGGTTCACCTTCACGTTTATCACAGCGTTAAAGATAAATTTGTTAGTGTCTTAGAAAACTTCCCAAGGAAATTTATCTTCAGACCAAACAGACAGTCGTGCTTGTACAAAACAATGGCCTCTTTAAAAGTGTGTGTTGCCATGACATGTTTTGACCAATCAAAAAGGAAATCAGCTCAGCCACGGCCCGCCTTCGGCCCTGCCGTCGAGCAGCATTGGCAGGGCAAAAATGTCAAGAACTGACATTCACTGAGCTCTTCAGTGTGACCCATTCTATTGCCATTGTTTGTCTATGGAGACTGCATGGCTATGGGCTTGATTTGGCGGGGTGCCCACATACTTTTGGCCATGAAGGGTATTTTGACACATTCAGAAATCCAGGCAAAAAGCTGTGTTTCTAATAGATAAGTGGAGGACGACTGCTTATTTCTAGAGGCTGATAAAGGCAAGGTGCACATCTCTGTTTAACTCAGCACACCTTGCAGAAATCCAAGGTTCTGTGTAATGCGAGGCTCTGTGTAAACAAAACTCCTCTCTGCTTGAAAACAATACAATTCTGCTGGACAGATAATAGATATTTAACTGTAATTTTTCATCTCTTGTCCTCGCCCTTCCTTCATATTTCACTTTATTTGCGCACATTTTCTCATCTGTCGAACTCTCTCTCCCTCCTCTTGATGGTCACATTTTGGTCAGTGGGGTTCGAAGCTGAAGTTACTTGTTGACTCAAGGAAAAAAGTGAAAGAGTGAACCCATGGCTGAGTTCATTGTTTCACTCCAGCATTTCTGATTTGGAATATACCACCTCTTGCTGGTTCCCTTGTTACGCAGCCAGGTGTTTCCTGACTGCTGGGTCTATACTCAGTGGAAGACAGCAGTTTGTAGTGGGTTTTAATAGCACTATAAGTCATAAAAAGTAAAATAAGTGAAGAAAATTTAATCTAAAAATAAGCAGGGTGTGCTGATTTGATACTCAGAACCAGTATCAGTTCGATACAAGCCAAAATCACAGCAGAAGTTGCTGCTCCAGAGTCCAGCTGATCTACTGCTGCTTCTACAGGCTCTACTGCTCAGTGGGAAAGTACACTCCTGCCTCTTGTAGACTGTTATTCATCTCCATTGTGATTTTCTTTTATTCTCTCTCACTATCCAGTGTCCACCAGAGGAGGACAGGGTTCCAATTTCTTCCCAAGGTTTCTTCCTCCAGTTTTATGGCTTGGACCAAGATTCTGTAAAGCTGCTTTCTGACAATGTCAGCAATGAAAAGCGCAATAGAAATAAAACTGACTTGATTTGATTACCATATTTCTGTAAGAGTTTATATATTTTATTGCTATTATTTATTTACCCATGGTCCAGTTTAGCAGTCACCCCCATCTAGAAATGTCCAGTCACAAGTTCTAAACTGCTGAGGCTAATGTATAAAGTTATTGAGCAAAGTGGCCGCTTTGGCTATTTTTCTATTTAAAAAATAGCTCCACAGTGCAGGTTCTGAATGACCAGCACATGGGACTTGTAGTAGTTATGCTACCATGTCAGTCATGTCACACAGTGGTCGAAAGTGTGAAACAGGACTAGAACATTAAATATAATAGGCTAAATTTGTCTGAATTTAATTTCTAGGTGAATTTTCACTTTCCTAACTGATATTAGGTGTAAAAAGACTAGGAAGGCCACTCCATCTCCAACATTAGGAAAAGTTCCTAATTCCAACCAGTGTGCTCAACTCGTCTTGGCACCAAAGACATTTACATGTGTCGCTGGTGACAGTTAGAAACACGCAATTAGACACCAAATGCACTTAATGATAATTACAGTGTGGGGAAAGTTAACGAACTAAGGTACAGACTGTAACATCCAGTCCTGCAGTGTGAAAATGTGGAGAGAGAAAGGTCATTTGTGAGCGATTCGCCTTTGATGTCACAGTGATAACGAACTCCTGCTACAATTTTATAGAAAGTATTTCTGGCTCAGAGCTTCACTGAGGCAAGTGGAGAAACCATGTGATTCTAAATCTCTCCAGACCACATCAGTGTGTGTGAGTAGAAGAGGAGATGTTTTATTATGATCTGAATTTGATGGAAAGATACTGGTGTGTGTACAGAAAAACATATATTTGTTATAGTTTGATGATGAATTAATTGCCCAATTATGTAACTATACAATTAGACTGAGCAAAACAACAACTCTAAACTCTAAATGTTAATATCTAGTTTTGGGTCTAAGGTCCAGGAGAACCACCAGACAGGTACAGGAGAACCACCACTCATGACCAGGAAAACCACACAGTTTCTTTACTCGTTTCCAAGAAGCTACAAATCAGAAATAATTCATATAAAACTACAGGATGATTTCGTTGTTGTTGACCATGATGTGTGGTTTTACTCACCTGGGACGGTTCAGTAAAAAAGCCTGAACTCCAGGTCTCCTGATATGAGTCCAACAGGTCAAGAGGAGCATCAACAGTGGGAGGGAGAGAGGGATGGAACAAGGGACCGCTTCTCTCCTCTTCCTCCTCTTCTCCTTCCTCTCCTTCCTGCTCTCCACCTACAAATCTCATCTCTTCATCAGAAGAGTCTTCATAAATCGACATCAGACCTTCACCATCATTCAGCGTGTCTGAATCTGGACAAAAAACAGCAAAAAAAAACATTACAGAGAGATGCATAGATGGACAGGCAGACAGAAGAACAGTTAGAAAGATAGATGGACAGTCAGACAGACAGACAGACAGACAGAAAGACAGACAGAAAGACAAATAGACAGACAGATAGACAGATAGATAGACAGACATATAGACAGATAGACAGGTGGAAGATAGATAAATAGAATCTGGACAAAAAACGGCAAAAACATTAGAAATAGTTAGATACATACACAGACAGACAGAAAGAGCTTCAAAAACTTCACAAAACTTTGGTAAAACAACGTCTCAGGTGTCAGGCAGCACAACCCTAACCATTTGATGGAATCACTTTCTGTGAGGAGATTTTAGAACCAGACGTCTGGTTCCATTCACCTCCACTGTGAACAGTTCTGACTCTATAAGTTTCTCCAGAATGGAGTGTCTCACATCAAACCCACTCTGAACCCCCTCTGTCACACCTTAAACACCTAATTATGGAGGAATTTTTAAAACAGGGATAGAATTTCCCTTTAAAGGTAAAATAAGTCAAAGTCAATCCTTGTGGGCCAACTTCAGGGCAATTTGGGCAGCGCTGCTTCTCTCTCTCTCTCCCTCTCTCTCCATATAAAGCAATAACTTTGTTTATAATGCGCAGCTTGACTTGCCCACCAGTTTGCTAGTCAGCAAATAATGCTCAAAGTAGCTTCTGCAAAGGAGCAGTGGCATGTGTGATTATTAGCAGGAGTGTGTGTGTGTGTGCGTGTGTGCGTGTATGTGTGTGTTTGTGTGTGTGTGTGTGTGTGTGTGTGTGCGCGTGTGTGCGCGTGTGTGTGTGTGTGTGTGTGTGTGTGTGTTTGAGCATGTCTCAGGTCAGTAGAGCTGCTGCAGTCCTGTGAGTGTGTATTTATTTTTCCCTCTGCAAGGCTGCGGGTGATAAGGTCCTTGCCTTGCATTCTGAGGGTGTTCCTCAAAGTGTAATTACCTTCCTGCTTGGCCTAACATGCCAAGCATTTACTTAAAACTCTAATCGATATCTAAAGAAGCCAAGTCTTTATTGCTGCGTCTAAATTGACTTTGGCAGAGGAGCAGGGACGGTGCAAAGTGGCAGTGACTGGGGACCCAGCTAAGCACGGCTTCAGCAAGAAAAACACACAAACTTTGCATCGGTCATTGACAAATAACTGAATAAAGACAGACCATTAGTACTGCCCTCTAGATGTCCACTGAAATTCCTAATTTTCTTTTTTTGTAATGTTTCGTTTCAACCTTGGCATCTATATGCAGGCCTGAGCTAATTTACAGTCTCCTGGACATAAAGTTTAATGTTGATTAGGATTAGTTTGTTTTCCAGTAGACTATATATGTTTCTGTTACCCAAAAAGGCCACTTTTAGCACGAGGCAACGGCATGTTGGTAGCGCAGCGCCGCTAAAACATTGTCTATATGAAAATACTTCCTTACTTGGAGGCTCCAGGTCTCTGGAGACTTAAAATGTCACAGGAAGCTTTGTTTCATGATTGTATGTAGTGTAGAATCAGAGATATCACACTTAAAAATATATAAACATCATGGTGTTTGGAAGTTTTAAAATTGTGCAATTTTTTGGTGTTGATTGAAAGGCAAAATAACTAATTATTCTGATAATAAAAACAAGCAGAGTGTGAGTGTGGGGATGAGTGGAAGGGGTGTGTGTGTGAGTATGAGGGTGGGGAGAAGTGGTGTGTGTGAGTGTGGGGCTGGGTGGGAAGGGGTGTGTGTGAGTGTGGGGTGTGTGGAAGGGGTGGGTGTGAGTGTGTGGGTGGGTGGAAGGGGTGTGTCTGAGTGTGGGTGTGGGGAGAAGGGGTGTGTGTGAGCGTGGAGGTGGGTGGAATGGGTGTGTGTGAGTAGGGGGGTGTAAGTGGTGCAGGCAGAGAGGACAGTAGAGAAATAAATTCCTGGAACACTTAGTTTGATTCTTTTAAACATTTTCTCAACATATATAATACTATCTATATAATACTAATGTGTGTATGAGCCAGAGATTTCCAAAATCTTTAATATATATGTGGATTTTTACAGTAAAAAAGAGAGAAATTCTAATAGATTTTTTAATGTATATTTTTTGGGGTCAGTTGTGTCCAAATAATTGGTTAAATTTTTATCATATCACATTTTTTATCATACTGGTGAGGTTGTACTGGTAAAAAGGATATGAGACACTTGTAGATGTTCTTTGAGGTTTTAAATATTAGAAAAGGACAAGTAATACAGAAATGGGAAAAGTACCCTCAGGGTTCAAAATGGTTAATATGCTGTCATAATTGCCTTGGTGGTTCCCTAGTGGCTCTGGTCCTAAGCATGCACCCATAAAACCCATGAGATGACCAATTCCTGTCTACATGCACTGACCTGACAAGCTCAGGGGAGGAGAAGGCAATGAGGTAGGAGGTAGAGATGACCTGAGAAGTTCTGTGGACCTTGCAGAGTTTGACAAAGGATGAAGGCAATCAGATAAAATCAATGAATCATCTTCTAGGGACTGTAAGGACAGTGTTGTCTCAGGAAGTGAAGTCTGCTGGGGAACAGAGTGGATGCACAGAGAGTTATCTGGGGTTGGGCTGAAATTTGGAGAACTCAGGACCATAGGTCTTGAGCTGGTGGTTGGAGAATTGTAAGTTGACTTGAGCACTGCTGATCTTGGGCTGGTGGCTGGAGAATCTGAAGTGGACTTAAGGACTGCTGGTCTTGGGCTGGTGGATGGAGAATCTGAAGTAGATTTTAGGACTTCTGATCTTGTGCTGGGGGTTGAAGAATGGGCAGCAGACTTAAGGACTGCCGGTCTTGGGCTGGTGGTTGGAGAATCTGAGGTAGACTTGTGGACTTTTGATCTTGGGCTGGTGGTTGGAGAATCATAAGTAGACTTGAGGATTACTGGTCTTGGACTGGTTGTTGGAGAATCTGAAGGAAACTTAAGGACTGCTGGCCTTGGGCTGGTGGTTGGAGAATCTGAAGGAAACCTGAGGACTGCTGGCCTTGGGCTGGTGGTTGGAGAATCTGAAGGAAACCTGAGGACTGCTGGTCTTGGGCTGGTGGTTGGAGAATCTGAAGGAAACTTAAGGATCCCTGGTCTTGGGCTGGTGGTTGGAGAATCTGAAGTAGCCTTAAGCACTGATGGTCTGGGGCTGGTGGTCAAAGAAGGTTCCTTGAGGACTACTGGTCTAGGGCTAGGAGCTGGAGAATTTGGAGATGCTGAGCTCAGTTTTGGACCAGAAGAAAAAGGGAATACAGGTGATGGACAGTGGGCTGGGGGCAAAAGAAAGGAATCTCTGTTCTGAGTGAGGACCACTGGTCTAGGGTTAGGTGTTGGAGAATCTGAAGTAGACCTGAGGACCAAAGGTCTTGGACTGGTGGTTGGAGAACTTAAAGTTGATTTTAAGACTTCTGGTCTTGGGCTGTTGGTTGGAGTATCTGAAGTGGACTTGAGGACTGGTGGCCTTGGGCTAGTGGTTGAAGAACATGAAGGAGCCCTGAGAACTACTGGTCTTGGGCTGGAATTTGGAAATGTTGAGCTCAATTTTGGGCCAGAAGGTAAAGGGGGCACAGGTGATGGGCACTGGGTTGAGGGCAAAATAAAGGAAGCTCTGTTTTGAGTGTCTGGACTGTCTTGGCTGAAATTGTTTGTGGAGAACACAGGAGAAGAGGAATATCCTATTTCTGAAAATTTGTGCATCTGTGGTTTGGGAAGGTCACCAAACCTTGGTGATTCTGTTCTTTGAAGTTCATGCTCCACTTTCTGATCTGCATTTGTTACCCCAAATGGTGGGAACGGCTCTGGTGACTGATTCGCTGTTCGTTCAATAGGTAGTATATAGCTACTACGTGAGGAGGCCAGTGGCTTTGCTGGACATGGAAATTCTTCAATCTGGATCGTAGAAAGTGTAAAGGTATCCTTGCTTCCTTGATTCAATCTTTTCGGGAGAAAAGAAAACAGATAAAATTCAGATACATAACTGTTCAAAAGTATTATATTATAATACAGACCAGAGTCATTTTAGATACATTGGTCAAGAAGCTATTAAATCATACATAATTTTTTTTTTATCCGCTCAAGGTCATTTCTTGTCAAGGCACCTCCCTTAAGATCTGATTACACCTACTGAAATATGAGGCACTCAGGAAGTTAATTTATTAGAACATGCTTGATGTTCAGCAGATTTCTCAGAACTTTTAGAATAATCTACAGCTGGGCCAACCTGAAATAGGGCTGGCACCAAGACAGAATGAATCATGAGGAGTCTTTGGTTTAAGAAATGATGGTAATTTGAATATGAAATGTATTGTTCTAAGCTAAGTTATGATGGGACACTCAGTATTTTTAGTTTCACAACAGTGACAGTGTATTATACATGTGGCTAAATCTAGTCTTCTACCCTTCCAGACATTTTGTGCTCAAGTGTACATTGTCGGAGCTTTCGCTGGTGGACAGGGGTCAGCATGGGCACTCTGACCAGTCTGCAGCTACGCAGCCCCATATGCAGCAGGGGGCGCTGCACCGTGTGTTCTGACCCCTTTCTATCAGAGCAGCATGAACTTTTTCAGCAGTTTTTTCTACAGCAGATCTTCTGCGGGATCAGACCAGACAAGCGAACCTCGGTCCATGTCCCTGTTGCCGGTTCTCTGGTTCTCCCTCCTTGGAGCACTTTTGGTAGGTTCTGACTAGGAACCTTCCACAAGACCTGCCGTGTTGGAGATGTTCAGTTGTCCAGACATCACAGCTTGGTTCTTCTCAAAGTGTTTCAGATCCTTTCGCCCATTTTTCTGCTTTCAAAATCGACTTCAAGAACTGACTGTTCACTCACTGACTAATATAAATATCTTTGGGGGTTATCTAGCTATTTGCAATAGAACTAGTAAATTAAGATGTTCAAAATCATAACCAATTGATGTAGGAAGGTCTTGTTAAGGGGGAGATGCTCCCAGTTGCACCCCCTATGGTGCTGGGCCTGTTACTCATGTTGGTACCACTTCCTAATAATTATTTAAAACCTATGAAGTTTTAGTTCTAAAACACATTAAAATCATTTTATAGATTTAATATTGCTTTTTATTACTGAATTTTGAATTTACTGATTCCTAATGTTTGAATGGTCACCAAATACCAGAACACACCAGTCTAAAGACTAAAAGCACATTTTAATTTGGTTTATACAAACACCAAGAATTCTCGTTTAAAGATGTGCTGAGAAATGTTTCTATTTTCTTCCATAAAACCACTTTCTTATACATAGCATGTCTTACGTTCTCTTATCAGCTTCCTGCTGGACTCCAGAGGAACCGCACACCGCAGAGTCTCCAACTGTCTGAAAAAAGAACGCAAAAACAAGTGAGAAGAAGAGACCTGGGGAGGGACAGAGGCAGGAGATTAAAAATGGTGGGGTTTATATGCACGTTATAGGGTCAAGCCATGATACGAAACCTTCGAGATAAGGGATATCTCCTCGGTTTGTGCCTAGAAGTGATTGGCAAAGTGCAGCTCAGGTTTACCTCGTCTATCTCCGAGATGCTCAGGCAGGATTTGGGGGTTTTATCTGGATGTTCTCTTCCTGCTGGGCTGGATGCCGCAAACAGGGACACGCAGTATTTGTGCAGGTTCATCTCTTCGACTGCAGCACACAAAAACGAGAGAACATTAAACAAAGCACACAGTTAAATAAAATAAAGTAGAGTAAAATAAAGCACAAAATAGCACATTTCATTCAATATTTACTAAATGAGAACACTGAATCACTTTTCATGCAGCCATGCTAACCCTTGAAATACAGAACATTTCTCTAATTTTTTATACTATTCAAACAAAGCATATACTAGGCAAGGAAACGTAATGAGTTAATAATGCATCAGAGTGAGAATTTATTAGCATATTTTAATAGTTTAACTTAGTTATGACATTGAAAGATGAAAAAATGCACATATGAATATGGAAAACATTCATTTGAATGCTTAAAGCTGTGCTGCAGCCACTAGAATCAAGATTGTTTAATACTGTCAGGATGACCCCCAAATTATCATTAACAATTTGTTTTAAACTGTTTTGGAGATATATTTGGAAACTTCAGACAGCTTATAAGCAACTTAGTCAACCTTAAAGTGATATGGGCAGAAATATATGGAAACCGAAAGCTACTGTCTTTAACTTATAATGGAAAAGGGATTTACCTCTCAGAGATACGTCACAACAGCTCTCTGTACCCTATATTGACAACCATCTCACGAGTTGCCGGCTAAAAATCACGGGTGAGCTTTTGGGGAACCTTGAACATTTATGCTGAGCGCCCCCTTGTGGACTTGCATTGACTTAGAATTACAGTGTTTTATGCAGTTATGTACCTTTCTAACTTTTTGAAAAATAATGTCATTTTTAAAATGATGCTTTAAAATGATAATACATTTAAACAGTTGACAAACAAGGGGAAAATTCACATTTCTGAACCCACTCAGCCCTAGAATGAGCAGCTCAGCCACTCATGAGCTGTGCGTTGCTTTGATAGAATTATTCTTTTAAGTTCTCAGAAAAAATATCAACAGAAATCTGACCTTTCCTCGAATCACAATGATTGAAAGATTTTGTGCCACATTTTCTAGGCAACCCTAAAAATTCTTGTTATTTTTTACAGCTTGATTTGATCATGTTTACCTGGGGTGCCATTATTTGCACTGGTCACTCTATATGATTTCATGTTCATGTAAACCCTGTATTCACATGCAGGAAAATAGCATTATTTAAATTTTTTGAACTAATATGTAGCTTATATATAGCACTTATATAGCTGTAAGAAAACACTGCTTTACAAATAGAACAAAATCTTAATTAAGGGGCATCTTTGAGTTTTACGATGCTAATTATTATATAAATACATATTAATTACATAGATTAAGTAATGAATTATACATGCATATGATCTAGATTCTTTCTTTGCAAGTCAAAACAGCAAAATGTAAAAGATGGTTTTCTTTCCATAGAACAAGACTACGGAGACAACAACTGTCCATCAAATTTGAGTCATTATAAAATATCTGCTCACAAATGTGGTGTGGATTAAAGGTTTCAAATTTGCACTTTCCACACAATTTCTCCTATTGTCTCAATTCTATTCCAGTCGGGAATAATTCCTATAAAACTGCAGTGTGATTTTATTTTTTTATGAGACTTCAAAGGTTTAGGAAAGCAGAATTGGTCATTTGTTTTTTATTACCAAGATAAACACAAACACAGGTGCAGTGATGGTGCTGAAAGGACATCGTTTGGAGTCTGCTCACAGAATCCACTTTTCTGAATGAAGACTAATGAATTGGTTTTCTTTTAAAATATTTGAACGGTTACGTAAAGTCAACACTTTGGTTTCCCCCGCTGGACTCAGCAGTGCTTATCAGGAAACAGCCCAGAGGAACAAACGGCCGAAAGCAATTAACTCGCACCGCGAAGTCCTGTCCAAATGCCGTATGCAAAACACATGTTTTATTCATGAGCACAGGCCACCCTCGCAGAGCTGGAGAGACAAAAGCCTCGGTTTCCAAACTCTCCTATGTTTCGATTCATCCTCCAAGGCTTCGCTTTGTTTGAACAGAGCCGGGACGCGCCGTCGCTCTTGAGGAGTCGCAGCGGGGGGGCATGTAAGCCCTCCTTCTCCAGGACTTCACCATGAGCCTGACTGAAGGGTGGGATATGAGAGAAGTAACATTCAGATGGTGGAAAAGGATTAAGGCTTGGGGTGTAAATCATTACTACATCATAAATATTATTCTTTAAGAAATTAATCTCAGTGTTCATTCAATCCCGCACGTTAAGGTCAATAGACTCTGGTTTACTTGCAGGACTCAAATACAGACTGTCCTCTACGGGGGGCCTTCAGTGTTGCTGTGCCCAAATTATGAAAATTATGAAATTCATTGTCCAAAAACCTTAGAGACACTTCTATTTCAGAATTCAAGAGTCATCTGAAGTCACACCTTTTCTCTTTGTGTTGTGACTCATCTGTCTAGTCTTGTTGTTGTGTAGTAGACGTTGTGAGTTTATAATTTGTATTCTTGTTTTGTTGTCACTTTGTAAATCGTCCTTGGGTTTGAGAAAGGCACTATATTAAACTTATTATTATTATTCATTTTCTTCCACTTTTCCAACCGGAGGTAGCAGGTTGAGGACTCATCCACTCACAGGTGGTGGGCCCACGAGAGGGCATCTCAATCTTCAGCACAGTTCAATCCCATTACTTTGGTATAAATCAGGGTGGCATGGTGGTGCAGTGTGTAGAGCTGTTGCCTCAAACCAAGAAGATCTTGGGTTTGGTTCCCATTTGGGGCTTTGGGGTTCCTTTCCACATGGTGTTAGTATGTTCTCCCTGTATCTGCATGAGTTTCTAGAGTTCTAGTTTCCTTCCACAGTCCAAAGACCTGCATGTCTGGTAGACTGGAGATGATAAACTGCCCCGTAGGTGTGAGTGTGTCTGGTGACTTGTCCAGGGTGTTTCTCCTTTCACCCTATGAGTGTTGGGATAGCACTCCTGCTAACCTGGTTAGGATAAGTGGCTTGGATAACAAATATATGAATGGTACTATCCAAGATCTTTCCATTTTTAGTCATGTCTAGTTCCACCCACTAGCTAGGAGTCCCCACGATCATGTAATAGGGGTAGGCCCAGGTCTGGAAGGTGAACTAAGGAACCAAAAGCGGGTTGCTCCAAAACGCACTTTTCAGCACCTTTTTAGGAGTGTAATATTATAACTGATTACAATTATACCTAGAATGCATTTCCACGAGAAAATGCAAAGTGTGATTCTACTCCAGCACTCACAGTGCTATGCATGTGGCCATGGAGACAAACAGCACACAGAATCTGAGTAAACTCAGCAAAAGAACAGCTGGTTATCTTAACCTGTCACACTACCACACTTTAGGGTCCTTCAGGCTCAAAATAAACACATTTTTCACCCAGAAAAGTTAAGATACGACCTCAAATCGGCTAACTGAGCTGGCGAGCAGCTTGCTAACTAACCAGCAGCACTACAACAAGAATTTGTGGGCTGATTATTTTAAAAAAAACACAACAAACAGCGACACGCGTCTTTCTTTTTATAACTGACCTGAGCTTTAGAGTCTTAAAGTCTGTTTATGAGCTGCCGTTTCTGTAGCTTTTGCTGTTTTTTTGCTCCACGTTTGTCTCTTTGTGCCAGCAGTACCAGCTGAGTGAGGTGATGTCACAATGCTCACAATGCTCTCTCTCCCCTGTACATTATTAAGGTGACTCAACCACAAAAATCTAAACTTTAAACGGTCAATACTCGGACCCTGATCATCCGATCGATAAGGGTCTAGGGCACGTGTCAGAGTTGGAACCATGCCAATTTTCCATGCCAATATCTAAAAAATTGTAGGACGAGATGTGGCGCCAAATTTCAGCTATAACAGTAATAATCATAATAATAATAATAATAAAATAATAATACAATAATATAATATAACAATAAAACTTAGGAGGAACAATACTGTGATTGTTTCCACAATCACACTAACAATGTTAGATGGACCTGTGTCTTTTAACACCCCTACTGAGGGACACAGAGTGCAGAGAGTTGCTCGTGTTGGGGTGAGTAGCTGAGGTTGGAGATAAAGGATGGCCTCTTTGACAGATGAGCTCTGAAGCTCCCTGTGTTCACCTCCAGAACCCAGACCCAATCTCACTCCACAGCCTGTCAGAAACCTCCATCAGCCCATCAGGCTCTGCACCACAATAACAGCCTCTGATTAGCCTTCAGTGCTGCACCGTGATGGATTGGCACTGGAGCTTCACTGACCTGAGCAGTGAGGGAATGAAAAACTAACTTTCTTGGAGTGTGTGTGTGTGTGTGTGTGTGTGTGTGTGTGTGTGTGTCAGTCTTTGTGAAGCCTTCCAATCAGACATGGTTGCTATGATTTTATTTATTGATTGAATAGTTTGTGCCTTATGTTATACAACATGTACACAGTACTGTGCAAAAGTCTTGAGTCACGAAAAATACTATTTTCTGTGTCTCAAACTGTCTTATCTTTGGCATATTGAGTAGATTAAATGACAGAAATGGGACCAAATGTTTTACTTTGACAGGCTGCAAAGTGCCTAAAGATACAAGGAGCCCAGATAAAGGAGTTTCAACCATTCAGCATTCAGCACCACCAGTATACTGATCACCGCCTGATCATCTGGAATCATCTG
>JBBPCZ010021107.1:0-27832 GCA_037974445.1 Brycinus macrolepidotus
AATCAGAAGGTTGGGGGTTTGAATCCCAACTGCTAGTGTCACCACTGAGGTACCCTTGAGCAAGGTACTGTCCCCACACACTGCTCCCCAGGCGCCCCTCACTGGCGGCAGTCCCCTGCTTCACTTGGTGAATGGGTTAAATGCAGAGAAAGAATTTCACATTGTTCACACTGTGTTTACACATAAATTAATCAAATTAAATTCAATTATTTTGGTATGAATTAATATTTTTAAACACACACTGAATGAGTCTCGAGCAACTGTTTACACAATAGCACAATACATAAAATGAAATCAATACACCAAGGTTTTATTTAGACTTTCATGCTTTGAAACAAGTGGTTCTCATTTTGGACAAGAAATATATTTTATTGAACATAATTACAATCAGTTCTAACACTCCCAAATTGATGCAGCTGAATTACTTCAGACTGACACATCATAATCCAAATTGACTAAATTTAGTACTACAAATGTACTACTTGATACAAAATATAAAAGATAATTTTGCTTTATTAATTATTTTTTATTTATTTATTTTATTCCTATAGGGTAAAATACTTTGTAACATCTGTAACATGCCATGTCTCCCAGCACTACTCTAGACTCTGAAAGCATCTTGTTATGAATATCTTGGTAGATTAAGATCTGTGGTAGGATCTGTGGTAGATAACGTCCTTTGGTTCATTATTGTTAGTGCTGCCCCTCATGACAGCAACTGTCTAACGGCCAGACAGTGAACCAATAGTACGGAAAATATCCTCCTTTATAGTTCAGCTGGAGCTGTAACATGTAAAACATCAGTTTCAAGACCAAACCAGGTCTACTGCCCAGTGTCATCAGGTACCAACCCCCATGTTCCACCTACACACAGGAAAACAAACCATTTCAAAACAAAACTGCAAGCTGACAACAGAAAACCGATCTAAGCCTGTGAGAACATGAAGTAAGCTCTGGGGCATTGGTTAACGTCATTCACAGTGGCAAAGTTGTGCTCTTTAGCAACCTCAGCTGTGGGGCCTTACCGGCATAATATCTACACACATCTACGCACCCACATCCCCACCCACACACACCTCTAACAATTTGCCTAACGCATAAAAAATATTGTGCTGCCAAGCTACCACCATTACTAACACTGACAAGTGACTGGCGCTGCCACTGCCATCATTACATCTTAAATCACCCTCATTACTACAGTAAGTACTACCTTCCTCTCGTTTTGTTCCTCCCTTTTTCCCAGCCACTGGGATTTGAAGCTGGAATCACCGGCTGCCTCAAAAATGCGTGTCATGGTACGACAGCATTCCATACTATTTATTATTTTATCTGTTTATTCTCTCTCTTTACTTATTTTATTAATCTCTGTGAAGCCCCAACTGTCTCACTGACAGACAGCGAACCGAAATAATGGAATAATTACTTCCTTAATGTGTAACTGCAGTTGTAACATGTAAAAAAATCAGTTTCAAAACCCAAAACGGTTTGAAAACTGTTTCAAAACCAAAATGGTTTCAGAATCACCTCTGAAGGCTCTTCCTCTGGCCACAAAATATCAAATGTCTGGAGTCAAAAAATGCATGTTTTCCCACCATCATACAAGAGCCATATCATGGAAAAGGGACTTTCTCACAGTTTATTTACGGGTTTGATATAATAAGTAGACATTGTTAAAGTTTAGCCTAATGACTTTCACTCTCAAGACTATGGAGTTTATGTCCGCCTCATTCCTGGGCCTGTGACGATTTGAGTGGTTAAAGGACAGAACATCTGCCAAAAAAGTGTATACAGACAATATGCTGGATGCTAATTACATAATACATAATAGAAATGTGAGAATAAAGAAAAATGTTACTCTCTCTTATTCGAGGATTTATAATCACTTGTCACTTGTGAGTTATGGTGAGTCAAAATGTTCTGAATGCAGATGTGCAGGTCACAACTACCTTACATCAGTCAACTAATAAACTAAGCTCTGCTTTGCATAGTGTATTTGGTATTTAAAAAATAAATCAATAGATCAGTCTCAGTCTCGTACATATTCGCAAGATTAGTGTCCATATAGAAGAGACACATGGACCCCTCCCCCCACCTAAATATGCCTCTCCGCTGAGTCAGTGGTCTGACTCCTAACATGAGGGACGGCTGCCAGGTGCACATGCTCCAACACACATTCTCACATGACACCAAACACCTCACATTTTGTAGCATCTTCTGTCTGTAGTTTTACTCCCCAATTTCTAGCCAAATATTGTTAAATATTGTGATATAGTGATGCTTTAAAATGAAAATCCAGTACACACTGTACTGAACAGTATTAAGGCTACAACATGTGCACAAGATCCCCGTCAACAGAGCAGCTGCTTATCCAAACCAATGAAATTCACTAGTACTTAGATATGTTTTGCACTTTGTGATTTTTTTTTTGTTATTTCAGAAACTGGGATTTACATCTTTGCTTGTGTTGCTTTGCTATATTCTACATATCAAGTTTGATGCCACACCTGTGATAGACAAGTATTCATTTGTTGTTCCAGCTCTTAACACAGATTGAACAGTGATAGGAGTTTCCAATGTCCCTCTTGGAAACTGAAATAGTTCCACACAGCCCATTCTTTTCACTCATGATCTGCTTCTCCTCAAACTGCATCAGTGAATCTGCGCTGACTGGTGCAATTATGTGTTTTACGGAAATTTAAATTGTAAAAATACTGGTGAATTAAAAATTCTCTGCTTGTTTCTATCATTTTGGCCTGTGGTGAAATGCAGATTTTTATACAGAGCACTAAGGATTTAAATTTACAAACAACAAAATAAGCCTCACCAACACAAATGAGCCTCAGAGTTTAACATAATAGACTAAATGTAGTTTAAACTGAATTTAAGACAAAAGTATAAACATGCCATTAAAAACCCAAAAACACTTTTTAATTTTTGGAAAAAAAAGTCAGAATGCGTGGTGGAAGCCATTGGACTGAGATGTTGTTTGAGGCAGCATTCATTTTAATCTGTTAACGAGCGCGTTCACACCTTCAGGTCAAGAACAGCAGGCCAAGCAATGTGCAAAGCACAGGCGGATTTTACTGCTGGAATAGTGCTGCTTATTTCTACTGAGTCCATTCTTACTTATTTACTGCATTCATAAGAAGCTATAAAGGAGCTTTTTTTTGCCCCTTGTCCCCACTATTTCTGACACTGGGAAAGATAATGGAAAGAATAGAAGAGTAAAGTTGGTTTGGTCTAATTAGAGCCTGGGTAAAAATAGTCACAAAAGTAAGTCACATTAATCATATGGCAGTCCAGAGGGAAATCCAGATGAAAAGGCAGAGGCGTTCATTATCACAACGGGAACAAGGCCACTTACCTGAACAAAGAGAGAGAAATAAAGCCAAGCTGTAAACATGGGCCAATTAAATAAACACATAGCCCATTACCCCAAATTAAGATATATTTTTTTTATTTTAAAGTGACCATTTGTCATCCGTGAACACGCCACAGCACACAATGTGAACAGCACAAAATTCTTTCTCTGCATTTAACCCATTCACCAAGTGAAGCAGCGGGCAGCCAGGAACACAGCGCCCGGGGAGCAGTGTGTGGGGACGGTACCTTACTCAAGGGTACCTCAGTGGCGCCACTAGCAGTCCTGGGATTCGAACCCACACCCTTTCGATCACAGGAGCAACTGCCCAACCACTAGCCCACCAGCCGCTCCAAAATGTGGTCAGTAGTGACGTTTTGTGTCTGAAGTTTGCGTCTTCAGTTTTAACACAAGAGGCCAAGAGGCTGATGCAGTAACGAAAGGTTACGCCCCAACAATTAGCATAATGCAGTGTTTATCTTTCATATCAGCACATCCGCGGCCAACCGCCTGTTAAGAGATCTCAAATGGACCTGCTTATATGGTTTCCGACAATGTATTATACACTGCTGATATAGATATGGACGTTACATCACATAGTTCAGTAATCAAAATCAGTAACAGAGGCCACCTTAAGACCTGAATTCTGTCTGTACTTTTGTCATTGCATGTAGTATAAACTATTATAACTGGTGGGGTATACGCTTCCATTAAGTACTAGCTACATAAGCCTCATATCTCTAGAACAAAAAAAAAAAAAAAAAGAGGGAAAGTCAGGCACCAAATAAGTCTTGGCTGGGGTAAGGAGGGGGAAATTGTAAACGTTTTGCTGACTGTAATAATGCACATTTGCTGACTGTGCCCTGAGGTGTGCAAGTGTGTTATTTGACCCACACCAAGTGTGTGTAAGTGTGTTATTTGACTTCTTGCTTGTTGCTGTAGTTAATATAAGGGCACTATGACTGTTATAGAATGACCCTATCATTATTGTGATAAGTTATGTCATATCCAAAATCTTGTATTTTTCATGTATATATAAACTGCATAGTAATGCTGATTAGATGACAGCCCATTATGGGCACTATTTTATTTCTTCCTCTTTTTTTCAAATTTTCTTCCCAACTGAGTCATCTTCATTTCTATCCACTAGCAACTCGCCCTGTCACACGACACCAACAACACCGGGAGGGTGAAGGCTACCAATGCTTACTCCAAGTCACCTGAAGCACCAGAACTTTCTGAACTGCCACCAGGCAGTTATTGTACAGCAGAACAGGCCTGGAGTATAACAATAGCTGCTAATTCACATACACTGGCTAGCATGGATGATGGGGGAGAGGGAGGGCCATCTTACTCACCCATGGAGAGCAAGGAGAATTGTACTCTCTTGGACTCCCAAAAAATTCATTTAAATTACAGTTATAAGGTATGGAAATTTCCCATATCTCTTACAACTGCTTTAAAGGAACAAACAGCTACATAAATTCCTTAACTGTTTGTGCATGTATGAATGTTTTGTACTAAGCGTGCACGTGTGTGGTAACGCCTACTGCTCTGCAAAGACATTCGAACAGCGAACGAAAATCTTTCAGCAACCCTTAATTGAGTCTGACCTCTAAAACAATGACTGGATTCAAAGCAAAAGACAAGAAAGTGAAAGAAAGACAACCGCAAGCACACACACGCCTCCAGAATGAGAATATGTATAATATATATTACACCTGTAATATTCATTTGTTGTTCCAGGTCTAAACACAGATTAAACAGTGATAGGAGTGTCTAATGTCCCTCTACGAAACTGAAGTAGCTTCACACAGACAATATTTTTCACTGATCTGCTGCTCCTCAACCTGTATCAGTGCATCTGCGCTGACTGGCGCAATGATGTGTTTTTATTGGATAATTAACTTTATGATAAAATGCAGGTGAATTACAAAATCTCTGCTTGTTTCTATAATTTTGGCCTGTGATGAAATGCAGACTTTTATACAGAGCACTAAGGATTTAATTTTAACAACAAAACGAGCCTAACACAAATGAGCCTCACTGTTGACTCTAGAATGATAATATATAATATATAGTAGAACTCCATGTTCTTCCAGACTGTATCACTCCCACACACACACACCTAAGAGATCACATAGTATATGAATGACCTCAACACACAGTAGTTTCTCAAGCTGTCTGCACGGTGAAAACGGATCCGTTACGAGCGCTGAAGTTCATTCCTGCTTTCTCTTGGAAAGTCCCGATTTACATTTGAAACCTGTTAGATTACATTAGCAACCACAAGCTAATATAAGCAATATACACTACCATTTGCAAAAAACAAGTTTACATTACCCTCTGCTTTACATTAGGTAAGTTTAAACATGGTTCCTCCTTCTGTCTAAACAGTAAGTAAGTGGAGCTACTGTCAGCTAAAACAGTTGCAGAGCTTCATTCCTGCTTTTCCAAGAGGCTTCAAATTTACACTAGTAACCATGGACTAATGTAACGTGGCTACAACAGTGAGAAGTAGCTTACACCAGCAACTAGGCTTACATTTACAATATTAAGACTACGAGAGTGACTGTGGGCTTAAACTAACAACCATAAAGCAATAAGTGATCATAAGTTGAACTTAGCAACCATAAGTTTACAAGAGCGACTGTACGCTAACATTAGGAACATAAGGAGCTTATACTAGTAACTGTAACCTTAGAATAGTGATCAAACCTGTACACAATAGCAACCTTATGCTTCCTATAGTGACCATAAACATTTGTGATCCAAGCTTATATCAGCAACCATAAGCTTATGTTTAATGTCACTATGGTAGGCATAGCATTTGTAACATACAAATGTCATCCTACGGTTGCTAATATAAATGTAACACATATATTAACAACAATATACGAGCATGTGTAACATACATTTATATTGGCAACAGTACGTGAACATTTGTAACTTATACCAGTAACAATACCAGTAGATACATTATTTGGTATTGTGCACATACAAACTCCGCAGCAACAGGTCCACAGATAGAAGCTGGACAGCACTGTGTGTATGACTGATTTAATGAGACACAAATAAGAAAAAAAAGTACTAATAATCAGTCTTTGCTATAGTTTTCAGTACTGCTGTTGAACCGAGCAGCTATCTTGGATTTTGAAGTCAGGGTGGGTGAGGTTCCTCTGACTTTCCGAGTCAGAAATCCAACCTCAGGGCGCAAAGAAATAGTAGGAATTTTTACTAGGAGCTCAAAAATGCCGACTTCATTGTTCAAACATTAGCTATTGCAAGCTAACATCAGCAGGCGTGTGCAGACATTGGAGGCAGTGAGTTAACGACTACGAGCTAACATACGCAGCCATGAGATGGATTCTATTCTATTTCTGCGTGTTTCCTTCAAAATCACTCCTCACTCCCATTTACCTTTCCAGATGAATACCTGGGGTAACTCAAAGGTTTAGCAAAGTTAGCAAACCACTTTGGAATAAATGAAAATATACAAATATTACAGCTGCTAGTAATATGGTAATTATAGTAATGTATTGCAATTATACTGCAAAATACAGAGAGTGCTGTATACTCTACAATACATTAAAGGTGTATTGCTGAAGCTGTTATGCGTCATGGTTAAAGATAAAATAATTTTCCTTTTGTGCCCTGTGAGGAACTAGTGACCTGTCCAGGGTGTTTCCCCCCACGACCCTGGTTAGGATAAGCGGCTCAGATAATGAATGAATGAATGAATTTCTTTGGCTGGATTACATAAATCCTTTTCTTATTCCAAACACTCACAGTAACTCATCTGGAAGTGCGACTGGTCAGGATGTTCACAGTATACAGTACAAAAACAAAGTGATTAGAGGGCTTATTTGCATACTGCAGGCTTCTGTGATATCAGCACAGCAAACACCACCAGAATGATAATGAGTAACAAAATAAAGTACTGTTCAGCCTTGTTACTTTACACAGACAAATACAGGGTGTACCTATGGCCGAGGAGGTGAATCGTGTTCATTATCTCAGGTCATCATTTGAATAAATAATCCATTCCTGTCAACTCATTTTTTGTTGCTGGCCCTTATGCTGAGTAGGTAGTGGTTTTAAATTTGGCTGTTTTGAAATGTCAGAATTCACTGTTGTGTCCAAACAGGAGGCTTTCCATTGGCAAACACAGCCAGATTACACTGAGGCAGAGAAAAGCCTCACACAGGGGTCACCAGTCTCAGTCCTGGAGACTCTGAATCCAGCACAGTCTCTCACCTACTAAACATAGGAATGACCAGATGCAGTAAATCAGGTGTGTTAGAGGAGGAAACCTCCAAACTGGGCCAGACTCTGATCCTCCAGGACCTGGAAGAAACTCTAAGGTTAAAAAAGCCCAACTACGTCCCTTTCCCTCCTCCCCACCCCTATTCAATTTCAATTCAATTAATCTCTTAAGTAAAAAACATTACGTTAAAAGTGACCTCCGATCTAGGCTTACAGATAAATAAAAGCATTAATGAATGAACTAGTCCTGGGATTAAAAAAAAAAAAAACTTAAAAAAACAACAAACAAATTTCCTTCCAGCTACTGTCAGACTTTACAACCAACACCGCGCAACTGATCACACACTCACAAACAAACACACACATCCAAATACCAAGGACTGATAAGTGAAATAGTTTCTCTTGTACGCAATATCTGGTGCAATGTGCGCAGTTTTTCAGGTAAAATATTACTGTGTGCAATGTGCAGTTTCTCTGCATTATTACTGTTTTTGTCAATGTCTGCTGCTACCAAGCAACTCCAATGTGTACCTGCATATATATCCACTACGTACATATATTTTTTTGTTTTTGTATTGTTATTTTGTAAAGCACTTTGTATTATATTGACTCTGTATGAAAAGTTTGATGATACATTCATACATCTAATGTGCACATACATATATACGTATACTTACACAGGTATATATTTATGCGTGTGTGTGTAAGTATATATATATATATATATATATATATATATATAGATATATATTCATATACATACAAACGTCGATATTTATATTTTTGCACAATATGTATAGTGTATTTTTATACTATACTGTTGTAGTTTTTATTGTATAGGTTTTGCTGCTTCTACTTACTTTTTTCCCCACCTGTGGGACTAATACAGGGTTATCTTATCTTAACACTTGGGGTGATATAAGGTTTCTTCAAAACCTTGGAGGAAACAAAAAAAAAGCCCCAAAAATGAAAGTTTCCCCAGGGCTGGTGGTATAGAAGGCCCCCCCTGTCTGTGCAGTAAGACCCCTCTCTGTATCTCACTGTGATCAGTGGAGTCTCCGGTCATCCGGAGCTCCGGCGGCCTGCGGGCCTGCAGCGGCCCGGATTCGGAGCCTTCTCTCCGGCAGGCTCAGCAGCACCAACCCGCTGAGGGGAGGAAGGGTTTGGAGGTTTCTGATCACTCCCCCCCGCGATCTCCTTCACCCACAACATTCAGAAATACACCCAAACTAACATGGTTTACACACAGACCCCGTTAAACACGCTCAGCAGAGGTTTTTAACCTGCAAAATGTTAAACTCCAGGTTAATGCGGATTCTCGGCTAACGCAGTGGCAGAAACCCGCAGCTCCATCCTCCACCCCAGCGACCCTAGACCTCCCTTTCTGCCCCGTTACTGTAAATACACGATATCAGGTCGGGTTAGTGTTACTTTAGAGGAGTTATCCCGCGGCATGTCCCTGTATAGAGGCAGATCCAGTCCAGAGCCCGGGCTCAGTCTCTCTCTCTGTCCGTTACACACTCCGCTAGCACCGCCACCGCCACCCCGCCAGGATGCTGCACCAGAACCGAGCCCCAAACTCAACAATCCCAACCGAAACCAACAGAAACCCCCTCTAAAACAGTAGTACATACTACTCCTCCTACCTTCACCATGAATCTGTCCTCGCCGGTCCTTTCTCTCCCCCTTCTCTCTCCTCTCTCTCCCTCCAGCCGCACACTCCACCGCTGCTGTCACTGTTCAAACTGAACGGCCCGATTCACACACGAGTCGGTTCTTCTGAATCGCTTCTTCTCAATATTCCGATTCTTACTGACTCACGAATCCAACTGAGCCAAACCTTTTCACTGTCATAGCTAGAAAACAAATATATATTAAACATTTATAAGATGTGTTATTTACATGCTTATTATTTATAAGTATTTATTATATGCTTAAACTATAGAATTGCATATGTACACACATTTTTTTACACACAGAGCAGCTGGTGGTCTGGTGGTTAGGGAGTTGCTCCTGCGATCAGAAGGTCGTGTTTGAATCCCAGGACTGCCAGTGGCACCACTGAGGGACCCTGGAGTAAAGTACCGCCCCCACACACTGCTCCCCGGGGAATACTTGGTGAACGGGTTAAATGCCGAGAAAGAATTTCAAGGTGTGTGCTGTGGTGTGTTCATGCGCGACTATAAGGTCACTTTTACTTTATTTTTAGTTACAGTGTTATATGACCCATAATGGTATATGTTTTAACCCAAACACCACATAGTAACGCATTCATTCGACTTTCGAGCAGTAGAAGTAGTAGAATGTAAAAGACTCGTTAAATAAAACATTATAGATGCCGGCTAAGAACTGATGGGAAAAGAATGCAGTGTAATTAATACACTCATTACGAATTAATAAGCCTTTCTTTTGAACAGATGAAGCCTCTCAGATGAAAAGGAACATGATTTCCAAAGGTCTGAAAAATCAATCACCCGGATGACAGAAAATCTTTGCAGAAGGTTTGATTAATTTATGAGAAAAGGGAGGAATGAATAAAGGATTTGTTTGAGTGTGGAGGGACGAAATAAATCGATCGAATCAGTTGTTCGATTCATTGAAACGAACACGTTGAAAGAATCGGTTCACTTAAATGAATCACATCTTACCATCACCAGTCATAGCGACACCGTGCACGCGCACTGGACCAGCCGCGTGAGCGCGCCTAAAACTATGAGGAAGAGCACAGCGACCACACCCAGATTACATTTCTCATTATTTTAAGAGATTTTAATCTAATTTTTCACTTAAACGCTTAACATAAAAGCTTAAGAGCTTCAGACACCCTGGTAACTAAAAGTTTAATTTTTTTTTTTAAATACTGTTAAAAATAGACTGGACTGAATGACTGGAACTACCGTCCAACAGTCAAAATAACAATCTTCAGTCATGCCACATCAAGGGTTTTTTAAAATGTGTTTTAATATACCTAAATATAAGACTAAACAATATATTATCTGTTAATCGTTATTGTGATATTGGTCTCTGCAATATCAAGATCACAAAAAGCTGCAATATGCAAGTGAGCCTCTAACCAGTCACAGCTCCAGGTGAGTTACTGGGTGTTCTGAGTCTTCAACAAAAGTCTGATTATTTTAATCTTTAACCATTAAAGGTGTTGGCAAATCAGTGCATAAATGGACGAGCTGAACTGCTGTAGTCACAATCAGGAGATATATTTAAAAGTGTTGGTTTTGGTAACAAAAACTATGATTTGAAAACAGGCTGTTTTTGTAGCTCATTTTCCATGTATGGACAGTACAGGTGGGGGAATAATCATACCATTTGAAACAATATTTAGACTAGTACAGAAGAGTGGTATGTGCCTTTTTATCGCTTTAAGTAGCAGTATAATCGCAGTACTAATATTTTGTCCATATCTGCAGCTCTACTTAAATATGCAGTTATACAATCCAGTAATGACATCTGGTCCACACTGCATGGCTGTAATGCTGTAATGATGTTTAGAGCTGTCCCAAGATCTGCAACAACTCAAATAGATTTGGCCTGGCTTATTTTTAAAGAACAGGCCAAAACCAGCAGATATGTTCTGTACATTTGCTAAAAGTTGGCCAGAGCTGGTCCAGATCAATGACTCTTTCATATTTGGACCACTCCTACAGACTTAATTACAGTTAGACCAACGCTGTCCCAGCTCCACCCAACCTTCCACCTCTGATCCTTTAGGTTTGTTCACATATGAATGCTATAGTTTATATTCTAACATACACATTTTAGCTTTTTTTATCTTCTTACAACTACTCAAGTCCAGTTTGGTTCACATAAGACATACCTTAAATAGTATAAACATAAAAATACAAATAAAAAAACTAGCAATTCATAGGTACTCTGAAAAAAGAATTCTAGCTGTTATTGCCAGAAAAACATTATTAATGTCATAAATTTACTGAAAACTTCAAATATTTTTAAAATGATGTTGTAGGTTGGCCTGGACCAGCTCTGGATTAAATTCACACTGGATGTGCTGAATGCCTCTCCCAGTTTTGGCCCATTGAGCAAATTGGTGTGTCAGATTAGTTTCAGATCTGGGGACAGCTCTGGGCCACATAATCTTACCAGCAAGCAACTACGGTCACTTTAATACAAGATACTCAATTAGAAGCTAAACAATAAAAGATTTGGCCACCAGCAAACCTAATGTAAGGCTCCCTGCAATGTTACTGTGCACAAAACTTGTTCTATAAAGAAATGGTTTGGTGAGTTTGGTGCAGAAGTACTTAACTAGTCTGCACAGAGCCCTGGCCTTCAAAGTTTGTGCGCGCGCAATATCTCTGGTGCAACATGTAAAATGTTTGGGGTGAAATATTACTGTGTGCAATGTGCAGTTTCTCTGGTGCATAATTATTTTGTCAATGTCTGCTGCTACCAAGCAACTGAGGACACTCCAATGTGTACTTGTATACATATCAATGTGTATATATAAACGTACATAGTGGATATATTTGCGTGCACACAAACGTCTATGTATTTTTGTATTATTTGTCTAGTGTATTTTTCATTCTACTGTTTTTTACGGCTCTTACCTTTGTTCTGTCCACTTTCTGCTGTAGCAATGCAAATTTCCCACTTGTGGCACTAATAAAGGGTTATCTTCTCTTAAAATGGAGCGAAACAGCAAAGCCTTACTACCAAACATCAATACCTGACCTCACTAATGTATCCACTCATGAATAGAAGTGAATCCTCACCAAAATGTTTCATGATCCAGTGGAAAGCCTCCCCTGAAGAGTTACAGAAGCAACAGGTAGATCAGCTTCACATTAACAGTCATGGTATTTGAAAAAGATCTTGAACAAGCACACGTGAATGTGATGTTTTTATTACATTACTGTTACCGTATTTTACTGCTACTTAATGTCTGAAGTTTCTAAAGTCTTCAGAGCTACAACCTAAATTTTTGGCTTTTAGTGTCAACACCGCTCAGCAAAAGCATCACTCAGCAAAACAATGAGATGACATGTAAGATGTGTTGATGTCAAACAGACTTTGCACTGGTTTCCTGGACGTGGACAAGGCCTCGACTTAGAATAAAGATCAGTGCGATGGAAAATCACCGTTGGAAATTCTCAGTAGTGCAGGAACAGGCTTAATCTTTGTCTGGACTCTAACATTTAAATTTTTAAAAACATTTCATTGTGTTACATCATTTTTACATGTTTTTGCTGGAAACAGAGGGGAGAGGCTAGGTGACAACGAGCCTTGTGCCGTATACATGTGAATTTGGCTGGAATTGGACTGGTTTCTCCAAATATATCAACACAAGCAACATTTTATGTTTCACTGGGTTAAATTGGAAGCAGAGTGGGTTCAGTAGTGCTGGTTTGCTTCAGTTCCTGCAATCAAAACTGGGACAGTGCCATCATTTTCTGTTCCTCTTCCTATAACTCTGAACTGTGTATTATTGGCGTCATATTCAAACCTCATCACCTTTAAACAGCACATTCACAGGACTAAAGGTAGAAAGACAATGTAGTACCAGACTAGCAATTTTCATAACTAGTTCTGGTTCTTTTTTGGCATACAGTTAACACTACTGAATTCTCAAATGTTAATGTAAATAATGTGGAAGTCACAAAAAGGTGTGGCAGAAATAGGAACTAACTTTTACAAATGACACTTTCATATGCGTTTTGTGTACAGATTTAAAATGCCCTAATCGACAGATTCTGGTTCAATTTAGTATCAATTTTTTTAAAGAATGTCCAAGAACAGTAATGTTTACATTTCTAAATGACCTCTTAACATTACCTTAAAAGTGCTGAGGTGTTTTTTTGTTACCATGTGAAACCCACTGGCAAGTTTACAGCAGTAATTAGGTTTATGTGTATTGCTCCTGCAAGTCAGGTGCTTTTATTGAGGTAGAAGCAAGCACCTGAACATTTCAGACCATGAACCAAGCACGCCACATCTTTGACAGACGAAGAGCACATTATCATTACCACAGAGTGGAGTGCACTAATGAGGAAAAACAGGTTCCGTAGGGGGTTGTTGAAAGAAAATGAGAACTTCATCTCCTCTAGAGACAAGCACCTGTTACTCAGACTTTGCATCCCTCTCACAGGGGCTGAAAATTTCAAGTAACCACTTGGAGAGGTGTAATTCTTAAAAATAAATGATTTAAAGCTAGTTGTTTTACATTATGCTGATGTTCCTTAAAAAGCTCTTCACATATCTAATTTTGCAAAAATAGTTTCTTAAAGCACCAACTACAAAGAAGTTCTTTAGGAACCAAAGGTGGCTCTTCTGTAGCACCACTCAAAAATACAAAAGGAGCAGCTCTTATAATAATAATAAAAAAAAAAACTTTAGAACTGAGCAACTTATAAACCTGCACAGAAACTTCTTAATACATATAGCACCTATTAGCACAGGAACTGAAGTCTGTTAGTCTAAAATAAAACACTAAGGCTCCAAAATGAGGTTTGAGCAACAGTAAAGCAGGCCGGGAGCTGAACCAGCACAAAAGAATGAAAAAATGAATTAGAAATTAGATGTTAATGACAGTTACTTTACTCACTAATATACTTGAATAGAAGCAAATGTATTAGCATTTAAAAACAGTAAAATCCATCAAAATTGTACAGGAGTACATGGAACCAAGAAGCTAAATACTGTATACTGTTCTGAGTGTAAGTTCTGAGTATATCAGAACATTTGTTGATACTTTTTAACAGACCAATCCTAATTTTACTATTACTTCAATTTATGTCTAATAAAGTAAAAAAAAATAAATAAAAATAATTTCTTTTAACTTCTGCAGAGAAAAAAAAAACATTACTTCACCTTACACATCTTAAGTACCTAAAAATGAACCTGCTAGCCAATGTAAGCAACTGCGTTCTTTTACCATGTTGCCATTTTGTAATATTTTATGAAGTCTTAGGTGCTGAGCCACCACCAGAGCAGCCTCAGTGTGCCTTGACATAGATTCTTCAAGTCACTGGAATTGTACTGGAGGGATGGAACATCATCCTTCCAAAAGATATCCTCCAGATATGCCCTTGTCTGGACATGACAATATGGCTCTTGGCAAAGTTGCTCAGATCCTTACATTTCCAACACATTAACTTCAAGAACTGACTAACCTCCTAATATATGCCACTCCTTAACAGGCGCCACTGTAACGAGATAATGATAATAAATGTGGTTTTAATGATGTGGGTGACTGGTGTATGTTTCTCCACTCATTTATTCACATCCTTTGCAAACCACATATATAATTCTTAATTAAACCCAAAGCTGTATGTTCTATTGTGAGGGCTGTTAGCTAGACAACTTATAATGGGTTAGCTTAGCCAGCAAAATCAGTGAAACCATCACTGGGCTGTCTTTCAGTAACAACTTAAAAAAATAATTCTTATTTTAAATTTACAACCATTTTACTTGTTTTCAAGTGAGTTATGACAGCAGGACCCTTACTAAAGCAGGAAAGTTTCAGCACTCTTTCCAGCTCTGTCCCCAACACAGCCAAAAGGGAAGCACACAGGTGCTGGCACAGTGGTCACAGAAGTGTGTAAATGAAACTGCTGAGTCAGTGAAAAATCACATGCTTTTTACTTTAGTCCACACCAGCAGTTAAATAGAGCCGCAATGATCATATAGCAATAAAACATCAGGGTAAATATGAACACACATTTTGGGGGAAAAAAATGAATATATAGAATTTTGTCAAAAGTACCTCAAAAACAATAGTAACCATCTGGAGTCTGTACTTGTCTGTACTTTTATTCATTAAAAAAAAAAATAGATAACAGTACATCATGCAATGTCAGAAACCACATGAGCAAGTCTATTTACACTGCCTGAGGCAAGTGGGTGATGTATTAGACATGCAGTCTGCATAATACTAACTTAAAAAAAAAAAAAAAAAAACAAACACCAAAAAAAAAAAAAATGGAAACAAAAACAAACACAAAAAAAACCCAAAACAAACAAACTTCAGACACCAAACCTGTCCTGGCAGACTGACTACATTTGGGGTAAAGAATAATCTGGGTACATTTCATTCCTTGCCAAGGTATGGTCTTAACTTGGCCAGTTGTTTTTACCAAGGCATGAACAAAATGCAGCTTGGCAGTTGTGGGTTTTTACATCCTCTTTAACAGTCATCAGTCTGAGGCTGGAACTACAATCAGGTTCTTGTGTAAACACCAGGCAGCTCAGAACAGCATGACCTTAAAAACATTTCCTCCAAACAGGACCAGCACTATCGCCACACAGGGCGGCTCTATCAGCATGTTTAAAACAACACTGCTCCTAATCTACACTCATCAACCCACAATTTCTTAAATACTAATACCAAGACCCAGAGGAAAGATAAAGAAGTTCATTCACAGATTAAAAGAAAGTCTAAATGTCTTTTACGCGCTTCAGAGACAAGCGTTAGCAACATTCAAGGCCATTATTCCACTTGCACTGACATTTCTTCTAGTTTAAAGTGAAAGTTTGACAATATAAACAAGCAAATTGACAGCTCCCCCCTTTACCTCAACTGTAGCTTAACAGCAAATGCATGCTCATTGTCTAAGGTTTGCTTCATTTGTTTTTCTGAAGTTATGAGGCTCGTGTGGCTAACAAGTAATGGAAGCTCATATACACCTGTTAGTATGGTGCAAAGTACAAGCCTCAATCATCACACTCAAACTGCTACAATAAAAGGCAAAAAAGCAAACTGCAGTTACATACCCAAGCAGAGAATGTGGAAGTTTCTCATGTCAAGGCTTGAACACACAGAATTCCTCCACATGACTACAAACTAAATGCAAATCAATTTTGTTTATACTTGTATCCATTTTTGGAGATGGCAGCATGTTACAAACATGACTTTAAAAGTCAATCAGGCTTTGTGTGCAAACACTAGGCTTTTTTATTGTAATAATCCTGCAAAAAGTCTTACACAGTGTAGGGACTGGAAAAAACACTGAAGCTTCAAGATTTGCCAGTTGTGCCACAGGGTTCCTGGCCAGCATTCAACACTGTTTTCATTCAGATGGAAAATATGAATTTCCCCTTACAGGTCATTTGCATGTATTTCGGCATGCTGCACCAGTTGCTGTTTAACCTAAGAGTTTCGAATGTGTCGAAGATTTTGTCTTGTTTGCTCCTTTATTGTTACACTGAAGACAGGAGGATAATGCAACTAACAAGAAATGAAAGATTATGCTCCACCAATTAGTATGGTGCAAACAGCACACCTAAATCCTTACAGGACCAAATAATTCTTCAAGTTGGCTGGTGCTGGTGTTTGTAACTATGCTTTAAATTTGTCCATGTAGATAATAGTACGTCATACAGTGTCAGAAACCACACAAGGGGGGCCCTGAGGGCTAGCATGAGAACCATCAGGCTAACATCCATTGGACCATTTAAGTGTATGCCATAATCTAAACATATGCATGTCCTCATTAGAAACACTCAAATCTGTTTGTCTGCTGTTTAAATTGTTTGTGTGAGTGTTTCAGTTAGGTAAAGCAGACTGTTTAGTATCTTTGAGATATCATGTATTAACAACAGTACTATTATCATTGTGAATATGGTCACTGCTTAGCGCAGTCTTTCCCAGCTCTGGTCCTGCTTGCTTCAGTGATTTCCATGCCCGTTTTAACACACAAATCAGTTTTGCAGTATTTTTCCTTATCATACCGTTTTTAGTTGTTGCATATGAATGGATTAAATGATGGACCAAGAGCTGAAACAGAAAAGACTAATACTACCTTTTATTAAATATAATCCATTACATCACCACCAGATGACCTGAGTGTACCTTTAAATGTCACCTGGTTAACACTGTCACATGAGGGCAGCATGTATACATTCATGTGAAAAAACAAAGTATTGGGCTGAAAATATTGCTCCAAGCTGGCATAAAACTATCTTGGCAAAATTTACAGTACAATTGCAACTTTAATGTAAAATGCTACACCTGATTTATAAGGTTATATATTAAATTCTCCATAATGAAGAACCTTATGTACACAGTCCTGTAAAGCCATAATTGTCAACATGTGGTCCAATGACTCCCAAAGGTCTGATTTTATTTGTAAAATGTTTAAAAAATGTTTAAAACATTTTTTTAAAAAATATCCTGTCACTCACTCCTCTGAGCCAATTTTCTATGCTTCACCTACACGCATCATTGGGCAAAATTTTAATTCAGGGCAGGCGATTTGGCAAAAAAGCCTGAAACCCTTTCAAATTCAATCAATAGGGTTAACTTTTCCACTTCCATGCTACGACTAACATAAAAAAAATAATACATTTCAGTAAAATGGTGAACACAGTCAGTCTGAAATGAAAATGTCTAAATTATGCTCACACGGTATGAAAAAGGTGGAAACAAATCAAACTGCTTTGGAAAAATTTATTGGTGAATTGTCAAAACAGCTACAGTAACAATTTTACCAGATGAACTTTGGTCTCTCAAGTTACTGATCATATGAAGCCACATGTCAGATTTATCATCATTCAGCCTAATTAATCCACTCATGAAAGCAAGGCTCAATTTCCACTGTTCAATTACCAACTGAAACATTACAGTTTCTAAACATGGGCCATGTTTACATGATACTATACTACAGGACTAAATGCTTTCATTTATATCAAACCAATAACACCAAAATTAAAAAACCTACCTGAGCTCAACACTCATTGCGAGAAGGTGCATACATATGTCCAACTTTGAAAAAGTTATTTTCCTGAGAATGTCACTAACGTAGTTAAAAAAAAAAAAAAAAAAAGACCTTTAGAGCAAGTGGACAGAATACAATTCTGTATGTTCAGTTTCTTTGAAAAAAATAATTTGTAATATGCAGACTACAAAAGACTTAAGGAGCATAACTGCGTGAAGCCACAATCAACTTACCTTCTACTCCTTGAGGCCAAAGAGATGAAGGGTCTGGTGAATCCATTTGCTGCTTCAGCTGATGGTAAATTATTCTTTAAAAAAAAGGCTTAAATGCTCTTGGCTACACTACAACTGTTCACCACCCATAACAGGGAAATTATCAATGAAACCTCAAAGAAATGTCACCCAAATATCATATTTCCACAAGTCACAAACGTGGATCAAATGGCAGACGCTCTGTCAATTGCATTACTGTAAACTGCTTTGGAAAATTTAAGTAATAAATCATCTCTGGGGAATATTTGTGTTACGCATGATCTGAAGAGTATGCACATATTTCAAAACAGACATGTAATTGTTTTCAATGCATTTAGTAGTAAGAAAAGTTTTTACTTAGTATCTCTGCACCAGATATTTGGGACAAATGTGAAAACATGATTTTTTGGGTGATACTTCTGTTATAATAACATATATAGTCTCAAATTAATCACAATTTTGGCAAGTTCTTATAAAAAATGTCAACTGATTTCACTTAAATGTACAAATAAAATGCTAGCCCTGGAGATTAAAAATGACACACAAACAACCTGATGCCTCGACTCTCATCAAAAAATGATGTATACCATATTACATTCAGTGTCTGTCAAACTTCTTACACATGAAAATTTTAGGGTGCATCTAAAGCTCATGACTGGGGCATATGCTCAGACGTTCCCAAATACCTCACACCTACTATGACAATGTATTAAAAGTAATCTGGGTGGCATTGCAGATTAGTGAACAGCTTTAGTAGATTCCTGTTTAAATCTGTCATATGAAGTAATCAAATCTGTTCCAAGTTAAAATGGCAAAAATCTGAACAAGTAATGTTACATTCAATGCCGTTCAGAAATGTTTTCCAAATTACATAACAAGGGTATATCTAAAAGCTAATAACTTGGGAACAAAATGATGCACTAACCTTTGTTATGCATATCCTCAAATGTATACATTACCTACACTGTGTATATGCAAATATCAAAACACATTAAACCAAGCATGGTGTACCCAAACGTGCTGGTGCAGTGCAATGACAAAAAATAAAAGCCAAGGGAAAAAACAAAAACAAATATTAGAAAAACTGTTGCATGTAAACGTGGTGCTATATGGCATGCTTTTAGACCTTCTGGTAACATCCGATATATTGTGGATCCAAATCTTTTTTTCAATAAAGCATTTTTCCCAAAAACCATGTACTGGAATGTACAATCCAAAATGACTTAGGCTAACAAATAATTAAACTACACTCATAAAACAAATGTAGCAAAATAATGATCTAAAATAATGCCACACAAAAAAAAAAAAAAAAAAACCCTTGTCCCTACAGGACCTTTAGAATCAACTGAATATTTACAGAAAGGTTGTTTTGGGGACCTAAAGTAGTCAGCATTAATCCAAAGTAGACAGAAATTGGACAACTATATTTTACCAATATCTGACAGTGCTCACCCACAGATTTATCACTTTGGCCAAAATATCACCAATAATTACTGGGTTTTTTTTGGGACAGCATCAGGATTCAAACTTGCAATTTCCAGAAAAACAAGTGAAATCTTAAAACAGCAGTCTCAAAATTGTCACCTGACATTGGAATTTTTTGCCCTTTAGAATCGTATTGGCACAGGTCTGTTTTGGCACATTTATTTTTAACAGTGTAGGGTTAAGAGCATTTTGTGCTTAATTTTCTTCTACGCTGGAAGGCATCATGGCAGAGCTGGACATAAGGGGACATTTTTTTTTTCCTAGTGTCAAGTAAAAGAATAACATACACATGAATATATATATACACAACAAGTATACACATGGCTCAGGCACAAACCTGACTGCATTTACTGCAGTACTAATGCATCAAGGAATTCAGAGTATGAAGACATGGCAACCCCAGTAAACACTTTATTACAACACAAGTCTATTTAATAAATCATAGCAGACACTTACAAACATTATGCAAGAAGAAGGTAAAGGGGGAGTGGGGTGAAACCAAAAGTTCCCTATAAAAACAACATGTCTAGCTGACAAATTACACATTATAGCAGTCAAGAGGTTGTGTATTTCAGATGAGAATAGGGCAGGCAGGCTATTCTCTTCTGTTGAAAAGCTGAACTTACTTTTTTTTCAGGGTACACAGGTGTCGTCAAATAAAACGCAAAAAATAAAAAAGCTGTTGGGAATTAAGAGTGAGTATATGCATATTTTTTTCTTTTTACAGATCTCTACTGGAGCGTCGTGAAGCATGGCCAAGTCAAGACCTCTCAGTGATGAAGGGGTGAGGGGTGCTGATGGACGCGTGTGAGTTGCTTGCGATGCTCCTCCTCCTCCTCCTCTTCCGTTCAGCTGAAAGGTGTCAAAACGAAGGGGGCAGTTTGGTTTGGCATTCAAACCCAGAAACACACAGATCCTCTCTTTTTTTCCACTGACATACACATACACGCACACAGACAAGCGAACACCCAAAGCCATATTTGAACTATAATACAGTATATATTGAAGCTAAACTACAAATAATCTAAGACCAAATGATATGAAACACTACAACTTTCACACACACTACAAACAGACCACTCTAGAGACATGTACATGTACAACTAATAGAGAGGGAAAGTGCAGAACTGTGCCATCTGCTGGTTGCATTCAAAACTCACCAGTGGGGATTTGGTTAACACTGATGAAAAATCACCTAAACTACAAAACCCTTTGCCATTTTGTCAGTGTGATTTTGATGTGATCAGCATTACATTTATGACTTTTACCATCAATTAAGCATTTAGAAGCTGTCAGAACAAAATGTCATATCTCCATTTTTATTTACTTTTTTTTCTTTGAAAATGACTGACCTTGAATATTATTGGTCCTTTATTTGGTATAAATGCTGAATGGATCTAGTCCAAAGTGACTTTGAAGAAAAAATCTTTTTACATCCATATGGAAGTTTTTTTTTCCCCGCTCAGGTAACCAGTTTAAAGATAAGAGGTTTTTGTTCCAACGGCGACAATTTGCAGTGTGAAATTTAACTATGGGGGCGACACGGCATGTTAAGTTGTACAACCTGTAATGGCATCAACTCCAGTTCATTGTTAAGCGACATTTAGAATGCAAACAGCAGTGGGCAATCTGACTGCTTTCCTTCTCTATGTAATGCAGTGCTGAAAACAAATGAACAGTTTCCCGATTACCTACACATTTCCCTGAAACACAGAGAATTCGAAAATCACACAGTCACACATATCTATATTCCGAGTGGAAGACCTGAGCTAGAGTCAGCATTACACATGGCAAACAAATTACACGGGGGAAGAAAAATCTGAATTAAATATACATTTACTACAAAAACACAGAAAGTGTATATAGATCAACTTTAAACTTTTAAATTCCAAGGATCCTCTCTCTATACAAGATTTTGTTCCAATCAATCAGGAGCACACCTGATTCCACTTGGTCTCAGTCTTCAAACAGCTGATCAGGTAAGAACCTGCTTGTTTAGAACAAAAACCTGTAGTGGATAAGATTTGGTATGCCTGCTGTACGTCATAAATCATATTGATCTTAAGGCGTTACAACTTAGGGGCTATTTTGAATAACAAAACCCTCTAGATGAACCCTCTAGATTTCGGTCCAACCCTGCTTTTCAATACATTGGTAAAACAGAAGCCCTTTCAAACAATCATTCAAAGCTCACGTGTGTACGTGTGTGTGTGTGTATTATACGTATCACAAACACACACCAAATTTCATTTCTCTATATATTATAAAATTGTTGAAATCTCTTAATGTAAACTAGTTAACTTGTCAAACATTAAACTACATTATTTCAGTAGTTGCAAGTTGACAGACCTTTTGTTGACAAGTTACTATCATGCGAATGATTCCTCCTTCACACTAAGAGTAAAATCTTTTACATACTTTTACCATTTGTAGCAAAGAGACCTCTTTATGATTCCTCCCTGAACTCTAAAAGCTTTGAGGAACTTTAACTTGTGCCCAAAAGGGATAATCAGGACATTTTTATAAAAACAGTTAAAAAAAAAAAAAAGAAAAAAAAAAAAGGTAAGCTCACTAAAATGTTTCGCATTAGACAAACTGAATAATATAATAAAAAAATGTCCTGTTTATTCCCTTACCTTTCATTTTTAATATAGTAACGTACCCACTGTGAAATCATGATATTTCTGAGATGTCTGAGAAGATATGATGTGACGAGAAGTAAGAAGCCTAAAAGTAGTAAAATATTTCACACCAGAATAAGGCGCAAACTAGGGCTGGACAAATTAGACCAATCAGAGAGCAATCAAGAGAATTAAGAGAGCAATCTCAACTTTCACAGACATTAAAAACAATATCATTAATCTATCACATTTTAAGAGAGAAACCAACTTCTATTTATGAAACAATTACATAAATTAACCCATTAATGTCCATCCAAATCCAAATTTTATTGTGAACAAGTATGAAAATTACATGTAATTAATACAACTGAAATCAGCATAAGTTGTTTTTTTTTGTTTTTTTAATCTTACTAAAATAACTTGTTGAGAATAAATGGGTTAATTTCTGTTCATTTCTGAAACAGAAGGTGGAAAACTTTTTCCTATTTATTTTCATTGTTGACTGAATATGTTGCTCGTCAGTTTCTTTACACAGTTAACAACACACTTCCAAGCTGGAGATCCCATAATAAGGACAATTCTCTGATTAACAATAATATAATTATAATTTGTCCAACCCTGTAACATGATAATACTCAGAGAGCAAAAGAGGAGAAATGATGAAAGTAGTGCAGGATATGTAACTTTAGGTAAACTCAGAAAAACAGACAAAAGAAAAATTGTCTTTGCTACAAGATCAATACTGCCCACAGTCTAAGCTCACAGGTTTGTGTTACAGCTCAAACAATGAAAGTGTAATGCAATAGGGCGTACTGCTAAACACAAGAAAAGGAAGGGGGGGGAAAAAAACTAAAAAGAAAATAAAAAAACAACAACTCAGGGTGAGAATGCAAAAGGGTAACTAGACCTACAGAAAACTTCATACCTAATAAACCAATAGCAACTAAACTGGTTCACATGAGATGGTGGTTCACCTCCACATTCACATGTACACGTTATGCAAATATCTTATTGTATAATATATGAGAGCAATTTTAAACTAATTTAACTGCAAGTACCAAGAGTGGGTGCTACAAACCACTGTTTACCCAATATACTGATCGCACCAAAATTCACTGACATTTGTCAATGGCAAAACTAAACACCTAAAAATACATTTACAATGGACATTACATATTCAAGGTATGCTGGATGAAAAGTGATGACATGTGATTTTGCATCACTGTTCCACACTAATTTTAGGTAAGAATTTTGGACTTACCAATCATACTTAAATCACCTAAATATACAAAACTTACTGGTCTATGCATGACAGCATGTCAAGTTTATAGTATGGGCTCAGATACTAAGGCAGTTTGACAATTCTGCACTTAATTACAAGCTGTAAACTGCAAAATACTCCTATAAGGTTTCACTGACTTGGGAAACGGACTCAAGCTCAAAATTATTACAACTACCTAAAATTGGGTAAGATACGATAAACCTTTATAAGTTGCACAAGTGCTAAATAAAGGTTTCTCTTATCTTACCCAATTTAAGGTAGCTGTAGTGGGTACTAGTCCCAGGGTACTAGTCCTGTGACCAGTTAATATAATACAGTATCTGTCACTTTATATTTGTCACTTTAGTCCAGAATAAAAACAGTTTGGTCAACCAATGGCAAAGTCTTGCACTGAAGGGGCAGATTTATTAAGCTTTAGTGGTGGTACTCAAGTTTTGGTGGTTGCAAGGATAAATGTATATATAAGTATCTACTTCTCTATTCAATACCAATTTGATTCAAGAAGAAAGGATGTAATAAGATTACATAAAGATCCGTTTCTGTAGCATATCATGCCTAGCAGTTGAGTTAGCTTAGTTGAAACTGAATGCAGCCTAAACATGGTGCACTTTGTGTTTACATCTTTGTTTAATCTACAACAGGTTTAAAATGGTCATGCATCTAGGAATCAATTGTTTCCTTTAATTCTAACCAGCTATGTCTGAATATGCTAGTACAAGTCTAAAGGGCACAAAGCTGCTGAAATCACATTGAATGATTCACTGAACTATTGTGAGATTTAAATGGTAAATAGATTATCAGTGAATCTAACACATAAGGTACATCTGTGTTGCACAAGGACTATACAATAATAGGCAATAATAGGCATCTGCACAACTGTTTAAATATGAATGAACTGCAAAGAATTTCAGAAAATGAATTTGGGCCTTTTCCCCAACTGAAGTGTCAATACTGTGCCACACAAATGAGTATGGCAAATGAGTTTTACAAAAAAAAACAAAACTGAAAACACATTATGTAGGAAATCTGACCTAAATTGATATTCATTGGGTTTTTATTTTAAAGTGCTCAATACAGAGACTGTTTTGTGCAAAGTGAAACTGTCTTTGGGGTGGGGGGGGCGGGTGTCAAAATTCTAAATTGAACTCAATTACATATAAAAACTTTTTTATAGCTGTACAAACCTCATAACAGTATCTACAAAAGAACACATGTGAGTGGAACACAGGCAGAACAACTACTTTGGATGTGGGTGTGAATAATTTGAGATGTTTTTAAATTCAATCAATAAAAACTAGAGATGTTAGTGGTTACCCTTTACTTAATAAATCTGCCCCTCTATCTCAAACATCTACATTCCAATTTTTTCCCCCCAGCTAAATGCTCTCAATACACAACATTTGTAATGACAAAGTGCAGTTGGAATGGAGTTGAAGGCAATTTCTCATGGCTGGTATATCAATTACATCAAGCTAGAAACAGACTCCACAAACTGAGGGAAAACAGATACTTCATCTTTCAGCAATAAAGGGGATCAGATCACTTTTTGCAAAAATACAGGACAGAACATCAGAAGCAAATTTTCTGATGTGAAATTTCACAATTTTCTCTGCAAACTAAATCTCGCTAGTCTATATTACACCGAACTTAAATATCATTTTGAATGCTAATGGTGTGTACAAAAACAAAGCAAAGATCAATAATAAGCAAAGAACCTGATGTTCACAGACAATTTTAAAAAATGACTTTTCAAAGTAATACAGCAATTCCACTCCATTCACAGCTGAACATGGTCACTATGAAAACTTTTAGGACTTGCCACTACAACCAATTTCTTGCTTTCTTTCACACTAAAACAAAAGGATGTCCAGTTTTTAGGATGTAGGTTAATATCAAATATTGAATATTCAATTCAAATCGATTTCTATTCAATTTAATTAAGTAGCAAGTACTACAGTTTTCTAGTTAAGGAGATTGTCACCCATTTCTTCTGTATATCACTAATAATGTGAGTCAGTGCAAATGGAGAGGAATAGCCATATTTAACATCTATAACCACTTCTTACCTTTATTAAAAATCTATGACAAATATCCTTCAAACACAACTATTTATCAGGACAATTTCTGTCATCAGCAACGTTTCAATTGAAAAGGCACCTGATGAAAACTAAGTTGCCCTAGAATTCTGGACATTGACAATTCAATTTAGAGAAATCCTATTTTGCAAAAATAATACGCAAACAAATGAAATGCCCTCCTTTCTCTATTTCTCAACTTTTCCAATTTGAATACCTCTATTATAGTTGAGTACATGACCTGCCCAGCCAAAAGCAATTACATCATCTAACTGCATATTACAAAGTACCTAAAACAGTCAGTTGTTCGGAATGGCCGAGGACAGACACAGACAGACCCATACCATTTAAAAATGTATTTTACATACAAGTGGCAGTTCTGCTGTTTATTTAGCATAAAACACTGACGCCCATACAGCAGAATATAAAATGCATAAACAGATTTTTTTCAGGATATTTTACTACAACACCCAATGTATTAATCTGCCAATTAAACCAATATGATATACAGTTACCATCACATCAGAAATAGCATCAATAACAAAGTCCTAATATGTTGCGAATACTAAGGAATACTTGACAAATGCAGATTTATAAGGAATGGTACAATGCTAAACTCATTAATTTGCAACCTAATATTTGTATATGGCAATTGCAACTATTTCAAAGTCAATTTATAGCTTTTTAAAAGCTTTTTCACACCACTTTGAGACATTTTAATGCTTTAAGGCATGGGTTAAACTTACAAAAAATTACATACAAATTGTATTTACAAAGAAATTAAGTCTCATTGGTCGAGACGTTCAACCTGAAATTTAGGAAAAACCTAACTAAATTTGACTTCTTTGTGACAGGTTAAAGCCTAAAAGATTTGGCGAGACACAAAATTTTAAATCATTGCACAAAAAGTTTGTCTGTGGTCATCAATCTGATTCATGATTAATGCCTGTTTGAACATTAAAGCTTTACAAAAACACAATATAAATCAACCAATGACAGCTTTACAGTTGTTTTAAATTATTAACAAGTACTGAATGTATAATTTTACAGAATTTAGTTACTAACTTATAAACACATACCATATTCATGGCATCAAATCTGAAGTGCATTCTGTGTCTCAGTATCCCAAAAGCAACATCACTTTAAGATCATTTTAACATTGTCAGCATTTGCTTGAACAAATGTAACACTTAAGCTGGTTTAAACAGTGGATGGACATTGGAAATGGGACTCAAGTACAATGAATCAAAAATTTAACCTGATCAATTTCAACTCAGGCCATGGCATCCAATATGGAATGACAAGGAAGTAGAGAAAATTTCAATAGTAAATTAACAATATAGTAAAAAAAATATTTAACATTACTTAAAAAAAAGAAAAAAGAAAGAAAGAAAAAAAAAAAAAGAAATCACTGCATGCATGTTTGTGTAAGTGTGTGAAAAGTCTTACCTTTACGTATGTACCTACCTAGTAACCCCATGAATTACGGTGCTGTGGCGATCTTTAGATCCAGCATTCTTCTTTTGATTCAAAAAAAATGAAAAATACAGACAGACAGACAAAATATACGTACCTTTTCCATCCTTTCCCTAACGGTGGCGGTATTCCCTCTCTCTGTCGCGGTCTCTCTCACGGTCACGGTCTCTTTCGCGATGGCGGTCGCGTTCACGGCTGCGCTCACGATAATAGTCTTCGTGGCGATCACGGCTGCGTGACTTGTGCCGACGGCTTTTTTCACGAGAACGACTATGGTCTCTTTCGCGGGACCTCTCTCGTCTGCTAAGAAAGACAACATATTTTTTT
>JBBPCZ010021116.1:0-14390 GCA_037974445.1 Brycinus macrolepidotus
AATACATCCTGTTTTCCATATATCCCAACTTAAACCTGTTTTCTTTTCTCCTCTAGTGCCCCCGGACCCTGCCCCTCCGCCCCCCGCATCATCGATGGTGGTCCTACCTACACGGTCCGTCGGATTCTCAACTCGCGCCGTAGGGGCCGTGGCACCCGGTACCTTGTCGACTGGGAGGGCTACGGTCCTGAGGAGTGGTCCTGGGTCCCCGGCCGGTTCATCCTTGACCCATCTCTGATTGCAGACTACCGTCGCCGGGTATCCTCTCAGCCGGGTCCGTCTGGTGCTGGTCCTGGAGGGGGGGGTACTGTCACGCCCACCAGTCCGTGACGCGCACGTGGCACCGGAAGAGAAGCGCGTCACACGGTATTTAGACCTGGAAATGAAGGTACTCCATGCTCAGTCATTGTGTTTACTTTGCCCGAGCTGCCACTACCTCTCCATCTCAACTCTACGGTACCGTGAGTACTTTCCAAAGCCTTGTTTTCTTTTCTGACTGTGTGTGCGAGTGAGAACGCGGACTCCCGGTGGGAGTCTCAACTCTTAGTAGAGCGTTCTCATAATAAAGCGTGTGGTTTACCTGCTCATTCGTGCTACTCTGCGTTTGGGTTTATCCACCACGCTACACTGGGCAAACAGTGAAGGACCAGTTCACGACACAATCAAAACCTGATGGCTGTGGGTGCTTTCCAAACTGCATACTTCTACACTAGATTTCTAACGGTACACAATCATTTGAAATGCTTTTAGTAATGCAGTGTTTAAAGCATAGGTCTCAAACTCCCGGCCCGCGGGCCACATCCGGCCCCCCTCCCTCTCCAACCGGCCCGCCTTCACATTTCAAACATTGATTTTTTTTTTCTATTTTAAGATATTTCTAGATGTTAGTCATCAATTTAAGCTACCATTTCATGTACATTTATTATAAAAACCGATTATATTTATTTTAAAATGTAAAAAGTAAAAAAAATATATGGGCGTGGGTCATGTGCATATGCATGCAGGTGTCATGGTTCAGCCAATTAGCATTACCTGAACCCCGATTGTTACTGTCTGTGACCCGACACCTACACACACATACATTTTGCAAAAAGAGGTATCAGAGCGAATAAAAATGACACTTTCCAGGGTGAAAAGAAAAGTGGACACTGAACACAGAATATTTCAAGAACGATGGACATCCCAATATTTTTTTATGGAGTTTAATGGATGGTGTCTAATTTGCAAGGAAAAAGTCGCGGTTTTAAAGGAATACAATCTGAAGCGCCATTACTCGACTAAACACGGAGAGCAGTATGATAAGTACAAACAAGATGAGAGGACTATAAGAGCGACACAGCTACACCAAGGACTAACTTCTCAGCAAAGGCTTTTCCACAAGACCAAGAAGAATGCTGATGCTGCCGTTGAAGCTAGTTACGCAGTGAGTGAGTTAATCGCCAAATCAGGAAAGCCTTTTACTTAAGGACCGTTTCTGAAAAAATGCATGTTGCAAGTTGCAGATTTCTTATGTCCAGAGAAGAAGAGCTTGTTCAGTAATGTCGCACTTTCTGCAAACACAGTGGCGGAGTGCATTAGCAACTTATCAGGTGACATTTATGAACAGTTATGTGACAAAGCGCAAATGTTCACTGCATACTCCGTGGCACTTGATGAGTGCACAGACATTACAGACAGTGCCCAACTAGTCATTTCTATCAGGGGTATCAATGATCAGTTTGAGGTTACAGAAGAGTTACTCGATGTGTATCCAATGCATGGGCGCACCACAGCCAAAGACATATTTCAGCAGCTGTGTAGTGCACTTGAGCATGCTAGGTTGCCGTGGAACAGACTTGTCGGCATCACCACAGATGGAGCCCCGTCCATGACGGGTAAAAAAAACGGACTGGTAGCGCTGGTACAAAGGAAATTGGAGGAGGAAAATGTAGATCCAGTGATTGTTTTGCACTGTATCATACATCAACAGGCACTGTGCAGCAAATGTCTAAAATACGAACATGTCATGTCTGTGGTTTTGAAATGTTTAAATTACATTAGGTCCAGGAGTTTACATCACTGCCAGTTTTGAGCCTTTTTAAAAGAAATTGAGCAGCATATGGTGATGTACTTTATTTCACTGAGGTGTGCTGGCTCAGCAGGGGACATGTTTTGAAGAGATTTTTTGAGTTAAGAGCAGAGGTGAAACAATTCATGAAAGATTGCAGAATGAATGTTCCAGAATTTGATGATCCAAAATGGGTAATGGATCTTGCATTCCTAGTGGATATAACACAGGAGCTAAACATCCTTAACCTGAAGCTGCAGGGGCCTAGTCAGCTTATCACAACAGTTTATGACAGTGTGAAAGTTTTCACCTCAAAACTGAAGCTATGGAAAATTCCACTTTCTGCAAAAACCTCAGCCATGTAGGTCTCAGCGAAATGTAGCTCTCTTGTAGAGGAGGTTACAGTATTCTGTGGTGAGGAGTATGTGTGTGCTATTGATTACCTGCTGCAGGAGTTTGATGAACGTTTTGCTGACTTTAATGGTGTGGAGAATGTCCCAAGTGTGTTGCAAATGGAACTTATTGACTTGCAGTGCAACAAGTTCAGAGAGGCACAGGAAAAAGCAGACATGACTGGACTATTTATGAGAGACTTGCCTCCATCCTTCCCAGAGCTGTCAAAAATGTTTAGTCGTGTGTTGTGCCTTTTTGGAAGCACATATGTCTGCGAGAAACTTTTCTCTATTATGAACTTTAATAAATGCAAGTACAGGACTAGGCTGAGTGATGACCATCTGAAAGCTGTACTCTGGGTTTTGTCTGTGACCTCCATCAGGCCAAATGTAGCTCGACTGTGTGAGCAGAAGCGTTGTCAGATGTCTGGGCAGAAGTAGAACAGTAGCTACATATATGCCCAGGGATTTCTTTTTTTTTCATTTTAGTCCAATATTTTGCCAAGGTGGTTATTTTTATTTAGTGTCAAAGCAAGAAAAAAACCTGCACTAAATGTTGAGTACAAATATATATAATAACGCATATACTGCTGTTTGCATTTGTTTTTGTTAAATATGGAAGGAAGTATTCAAATAAATGTCCAGAAATATTACGGTTTTGTTGTTTTCTTGAGTGTTGGCATGGCCCTTCTCTGAGTTGACAATGTCATCAGTGGCCCTTGGCCAGTTTGAGTTTGAGACCCCTGGTTTAAAGTGTAGAAGTGTGAGGCTTGGGACATGGCCAGTGGCAAATACAGCAATGACACTGTGAAATTTATCAGTGTTACCCCACGATTATGTACTAATGTTTTTATATATTGGGTTCTCATGATAAAATGTCTTATTTGCCAGCTTTTTATTCCAATTTTCCATTCCACCTTAAGGTGGAATAAATATGAAGAATTGAGGAGTGTCTTGCCCCTTTATTTCTTCATATTTTGCTTCCTAAAAGCTAGACTGTCTTGTATTTTTAATGTAGGCTTTAGGAACAGTTCTTCAGGTTTCCTGAAGGACTTTCAAAGACTCTAATTCCCACTGACCAGTTTCAGTGGAATGTTATTTGTTTGTTAAGACATACAGTGATATATATATATATATATATATAGTTTGATTTTGCATTCCCAGCAACACAGTCATTAAATAAATGTCTGAGTATGTCTTGTTAGCTCTTAAAGGATGAGCAATGGTCGTGTGTGTTCAACAAAAGTGGGACAGTGGTTAAAACTCACTGTCAAGTAATTTAATTGAATTATAATCAACATATATAATAAATTGTAATATATTGTTGTTGTCATGACAATTTGAAATTTTATGAGTGAACCCATAGAAATGGTAAAAAAAATTACATCAACTTATATTAAAAGATACAATTGTTATTGTTTTTCTTCTGAAAAATACCTGAAATTTCAGATATGATATATATACATTTTTTTTTTTTAGAAAATTCCTGCTTGTGAAGCTGCACTTGATGCAGCTCCTCCCATTTTTATTGGTCTGAATTCCAGGGGGTGGAGTCAGATCAGATATATTGTTCTACCTTCAGTCAAGTTCAGTCAAGATCATTCATGTTTTCCATGTTGCAATAGATGACTGTTTTCCAAATCAAATCTCAGTGCTTTCACTTATTCTTTCAAAGGTTGTTTATAGCAGATTAACTATTATGAGTGACACAGCACGTCTCCCACTTATTCCAAAGTGGTTTGAGATTCTGAAACAGAGCCACGTTGCCTTTTGTGATGCTGTAAAGGGAAAAAATGATTGTACAGCTGTGATCCACAATGTGGCTTTCGACAGTGCTTCATCCTTTGTAACCATTGTGCCTGAAATCAGGTACTCAAAATGGCTGACTTAGTGCATAAAGGTATCTGTGTGGAAGGATGATCTCACAACTCATATTGCCGATGCAGTAGTGAGTGCAGCCAACGAGCGATTAGATCATGGAGGAGGACTTGCATTAGTTTTGAGTCCAGCCAGAAATATTCCTTATATAAGTATGCTACATGCAGTTGCCCCCTGTGTGCCCTAAAATCCATCACTAAAGGATGTTGTTAATGCCTCACTCTTGCTGCAGAAAACTATGTGGAGCATAATACAAAATACTGAGTACTAACTTACAGCCTGTCGCAGTCCATGCTATTAGCTCTGGCCTTTTCAATTTCCCACAGGATGTCTGTGCAGACATCATTGTAGGAACTGTGAAATATTTCAGTGACCAGCAAAATAAAGCAGAACAAAGCAGAAGCCTATTGATGCCTTATTGATGACCAAGAACCACACCCTGGACATCAACCACGCCTTTTGCATTTTTGTCACCATTTGTAAAGAAACCGACCTGCAATTTTGCCCACGAAACCCTCTATCTCTTTGTCCAGCCCCAGGCTCCAGGCGCCTCTACAGTGGTGGAGATTGCGGAAATCGGACATGCACCACAACCCTCCCGCGACCAGCACCCCCTCCCCGAGCACCACCTGGAGACAAGCGTACAACAGGCGTAATTCACCCAGGAGACTGATGGGATCTGCATCCCGCCACCCAGGAGCTGCTCTTTCTTTGGCAGCTGGCCCCAGGTTCTGGCCCCTCCCCTACTGGCCCCACCAGAGAAGCTCAGTTGCTCCTAACTAAGCTGACTACTGAGGATTATGTGGAGGCCTTCATCGGAACCTTTGAAAGAGTGTCGACCCGTGAAGGATGGCTGTATGGGGAGTGGGCAAACATTTTGACCCCCTTCCTGACTGGGGAAGCACAGCAGGCATACTATGCCTTGTCCTGATGCCCAGAACTACATCATCTTACCATCCAACAAAAGACACTAGATAAGGTGCGGGACCAATTTCACTGGCTGGGGATGTTGGCAAATGTGCGTAGGTATTTTCCAGCATTGTCCTCAGTGCCAGCAGACCTCACTAGTGAAGAAGGCCCCATCCCTGCTTATGCCCTTCAAGAGGATTGTAATCGACCTTATCGGGCCACTGCTGAAGTCCACCCCGGGCCATGAGTACATCCTGGTCTTGGTCGACTACACCACCCATTACCCAGAGGCCATCTTGCTCTGAAAAGCCACATCCCAGAACATTGCACGGGAACTGCTCCTCCTCCTCAGCCCGAAGGACATCCTTTCTGACCAGAGGACCCCATTCATCTCAAAGGTCATGGCCGACCTTTGCCATATGCTGCAGGTGCGACATCTTAAGGCTTCGGTATAATATCCCCAGAAAGACGGGTTAGTGGAGTACTTCAACCAGATGCTGAAGCATATGTTGAAAAAGGTTGTGGACAAAGAAGGCCGCAACTTCATCCAGGAGCTTCAGGCCCGGCTGGACAAGGTCACACCCACTGTACAAGAACACCTCCTCTAAGCACCAAGATAACAGTAGCGGGTGTACAACTGGCTCGCCCAACCTCAGGAATTTCAACCCGGGGACCAAGTGCTCCTGTTGGTGCCCAGTTCAACCTGTAAGTTTCTGGCATAGTAGCAAGGCCCCTTCGTAGTCTCTGAACGAGTGGGCCTGGTGAACTACCACCTGCAGCAGACTGGTAAGCGCACTGACAATAAGGTTTATCACATCAACCTTCTAAAACTCTGGGTTGAGTCTGTAATACCGCTCCCAGGTCAGGAAGAGAGGCCGGACCCACATATCCCAGAGGATCTGACCCCCTCACAGATACAGGGCTGGAGGGAGTTGGAGGAGCAGTTCTGGGATGTGTTCTCTACAGACACATCAAGATGCCACCTGGAAAGATAGTTCAGCAGAGGCCCTACCATGTCTCGGAAGCCCGCTATCAGGCTATAGAGGAAGTAAGCCGAATGCTAAGAGACAGTACAATTGAAGAATCCTCCACCCCCTGGTCCAGCTCTACCATGGTAGTACCCAAGCCCAAAGGTAGCTTCCAACTTTGTAATGATTTCAGAAAGTTAAACCAAATCTCAGAATTTGACTGGGTGGATGACCTTGTCAAACGGTTAGAGCATGCTTCATCTCCACTCTGGACCTCACTAAAGGCATCTGGCAGATGGCTCTGACCCACGAGGCAAGACCCAGTACCACCAATGACCACTGGCAGTATTGTTCAGGCTACACAGGGCTCCGGCCACTTTTCAATGCCTGTTGGACGTGGACCTCCACTCACACCACCAGTATGCTGCTACCTGTCTGGACAATGTGGTCATCCACTTGGCCACTTGGCAAGACCATTTACTCCATGTGCATCAGGTCCTGATGGAGCTCCGCCGGGCAGGGCTCAAAGCCAACCTATGAAAGTGCCACCTAGGCTTGACTGAGGCACAGTACCAGGGGTACCAGATCGGTCAGGGCCTGTTAAAGCCCCAAGAAAAAAAGGTTGAAGCTGTCCGGGCCTATCCCCGTCTGTCCACAAAGAATCGAGTGGGCTGTTGATGAGCCCTAATATTACCTTACTGGTTGGCATTTCACACTCGTCACTCCAGTGGATGGCCAGGAAAGCCAATAACAACAGCCAAATAACAACGTGGTTCCTCTCGTTACAGGAGTTTTCCTTTACTGTGCAGCACCACCATGGCAATGCAGATGGCCTCTTTTGTCGTCACATGCTCTGGGCCGGTCCCCTGACCATCACTGGCTTGGAGTTAATGGGGCACTGTGATGGCGGGCCATCAGTGCTACTATCGCTGCTGTCAGGTGCTCCTCACCAGACGCTGTCCTTGGCCCTAAAAGGACAGCTCCCACTGTCTGCTGGTGAGAAGATGACAGCCATGTGTCCTTTCAGCACCACTGTTTTGGACAGCTAGGCTGAATGTGGCAAGAAGTGGACTGATCTAACACGGCGCACCTGCGCACAATCTCATAATTCACCATCAATGAGGAGAAAATACCAGTGAACCTGTATGTGTTCCGACATGTTGAAAATGGTATAATAGAGGTAAATCTTAAAAAAATCTTTCCCATCAAGAGACAAAAAATACATTTTAGGTCAAAATCTTTTCAGACGGCTGGTTTCTCTCACCACCACAGCAACTCAGGATATTTCTAAAGAACATTTCACATCAAATTACTCTCAGTTAATTTATGTCTTAATTATTTGATTATGACAGTTTTTTAAATCTTCAAATATCTGTGCACAGCATTTTAAATTGTACACCATGTTTTATTGATTAGTCAGTTGGTCAAATCACCACTATTTGCCAGAGATGTGGTGTTGCATCAAACCCACCAGGTGAATTGTGGTTCTGAAATATTCGGTTCCAGAAGAAAGATTGTTATTGACCTGTAATGTTGTTCAAGAATTTTGCTTTATCACTTTTCTGGTCATTAGAGCACACACAGCAAAAGACTCATTGCCTCCAAATGCAGAACCGAACGCCACAGGAAATTCTTTCTACCTGTGGCAATAAGACTGTATAACTCTTCTGTAGGTGATCTTTTTCAGCATTTATGTCATTAGGCTCTCATTCAGATTGTGCAATATTACTCATTAGTTTTTTATTTACTCATCTGTATGTTATTGAATGTTTGTTTCATCCCCTCATCACATGCTGCTATGTCATTTTATTCATGGCACAAACACTTTTCATAACACAAGTCACTTTTCATAACCACTTGCACTAATAATCTGTTATTTTATTATATCTGTTATAGTTATTTGTTACTTTGTTAGAGCTATTTTGTTATTCCGTTTGCACTTTTACTGCTGTTCTTTTAAAACTCTTGACTGTCTTATCTTTATTCATCTTGTTGCACTGAACATGTTTATGACAAAAGATTTTCCCTCGGGATAAATAAAGTTCTTTCTTATCTTATCTTATCTTATCTATCTTATCTTATCATGCTAACTTCTAATAAAAGACACAGTTTCTATATTTAATTCTAACTAATTATATTTTGATTTTATTTAGCTCCAAAACAATATTTCTTAACATACTAAGCCCATGCAACACTTTGTTTTTTAGACTTTGTCTTTACAGAGTGATCTCACAGTGTGCCGAAAAGCGCAACATCAAAACTTTTCATCCATATCTTTTCCTGCTATTGGCACTAGCAATCTTGGATTTCAGAAGGAGGAACTCTCACAAATAATGATCAGTGCAGTGGTAGAACTTGCCAAGAAACATACAGAGAAAAATGGATGTGTTTTTTTGTCATTTTTCCAAAGGACACAGAAATATTCAAGGAATAACTTTTTTCCCAGTGACATGTACAGTGTCAAGGCATAAAGCAGAATGTATAAGATGAAATCACAAGTTAGTTTGTGTGCACTATTGACAAGTTTGGTGTATTACAGGGTTTTGAAAAGGAAAAGGATTCCATTTAGTAGAAGCAGAGTCCCTCCAGCAGCACCGCTGGGGAAAGTAAGAGCATTGTTTATAATGAATAAAATGACTAATTACCTTGGTGGTAGTGATAGATTCACTTCTTTTTTAACCTATTTACCTATACTTAGAAAATTTTTTATTCTTCATTGAGTAACTGTTGACCATTGCATAGCTACCATTTCCTACTATAAATAAACTTTGTCTTGTTTCTCTGCTCTGCCAGGCCCAAGAGGACTTTGCTCAGGTGGAAGAAAATGACCTGCTGCACTCTGTGGTGTGCTGCCAGGGTTTCCCTGGCTCGGAAGATACAGTAGTCAGTGCTGTTTTTTAGAAAGCTTAATTGAACACTAAGGTTATTGCAGTAAACGGCCAAGAATTCAAGGTTGAACCTGCAGCACGGTTTGATTTCAGCCCATATCTCAGCCTGGTAACGGCTCAGTCTGACCCGTCAGCAGTGCAATTCACTCCCCACAGTTTATGGCTGGTCTTCGTCCCAAAACCACGTCCTGGGAGTCAAACCAGCAGAAAGTTTTGGTCTTTTATTATTTATGGTCTTGATTGACTTTATTTTTTCTCTGGATTCTTTAACCGTGTAATGGAAACCTAACCCAGCTAACTTATTAGCGATGTCCTTGTACACCTTCACGTTTCTCACACCATTAAAAATAAATTTGTTAGCATCATAAAGCACTCTCACTGAAATTTATCTTCAGCCCAGACAGATAGTAGTGCTTGTACTTTATCGACTTTCCAGTTATTAGTTTGTATCGCCATTGGTTTTTTTGCACAAATGGTAAAAAATAATGACCTCTTTACATGTTGTGATGACAGTCAGCTAGACTGCAGCCTGTTTTCAGCCCTGCTGTCAAGCAGCTTGGGTATGGCTCGGGGGTGGGTCGCTTTATTTGTAATTGAAAAACATTTCTTCATGGTACGGCACAGTTCCTTGAGCAAGTGGAAAAGCGCCAAATGTCTCTGTACAATAATTATAATGTCCGAATCATTTTTCCTCAGTACGCTAGTTATTTTCAGTACTTATTCAACCTGCCCACACATGGCACTGTAAGTCCTATTATGCATGGACACTCACTGATGATGAGATCTCTGGTTGAAAAGAAAAAAGAAACATTTTTAAAAATGTGGCCTGGTGAAGGTAAGCCCTGGGTCTTTTCCACCATTGACATTTTGTTTCAGGATAAAACCTTCACAGTATGTTCCACTCAACAGCATTTTTCAGATGAATGCTTTAAATGTAATGTGTACAGTATGGTGCAGTTTTTCTTATAGCGTGCTAAAACTTCAGGGCAATATCTTATAATTATGTGTAATAGTCTTACCATGTGAAATATCACAATTGAGGTCGATATTACTGATCTACCACTGATCTCTATAACGTGCAATAATGGACTTGGTACAGAGAACAACTCCTAACCGCCATCTGTTGCTTGTAATTCACTTAACTGTAAGTTACTTATCTATAGTATTTATACTCCAGCATTTGTGTATATTGCATCAATGTGTGTTAAATGATCAATTTAATTTTAATCGGGAAAAGCACGGGGAAATGGAAATTCTTCTTTGGAAGTTCAGAACACAGCTACTGGCCCATTTTTAGTTGGATTACTTTGGCTTAGATAGGCACTTGATACTGCTGTTTGTCCTGTAGTTAAGGCCTCAACACACATATATGGATATTTCTAAAAGTACTTTCGCTCTCGTTTAAAAAAAACTAAATAACAACAAAAAAGTCTCTGTTCCTCAATGGTTCTGTTCACAGAACCAGGTCAAACAATATTGTAGCGTGTTTGGGGGGGGGGGGCGGAGCTTCCCAGAATGCCTCTGGCTATCCTGACTGGGAATCTAAATCGGGGGGAAAAGGGGGGTTCTATTTGCTGTTTGTTGTTAATGGGCAATTTAAACATTGCTTAGTAATAAGGGGGCATTTTAGTCTACCTTTTAAAAGACATTTTACTATTCTGCTGTTATGCTGAGTGTGTTGTCAATAAACACCTGGTCTCCCTGGTTTATGATTTCATCTCTCTAGTGTTTCCTTCAGCTAATCCTCACAGCTGTTACACTGGTGTCAGAAGTGGGACTTCAAAATGGCTGCTTCACTAGAAGAGATTGAAAAACTCATCATGCGCATCCGAGTGCTGGAGGGAGCACGTCCCAAAAAGAGCAACCAAACTTCAGCAATGGGAAACCAGTCTACAGAAGTACCAGCGCGGTTTCCTGATGGAGCCTGTAGCCAGAAACTGGTGAGACAGGGGTTGCAGCGAAGGCAAGACAGCCAGTGACACGTGGCAGTGACCACGGTGGTAATGACAACAACCAGCAGCGCCCTCTGCAGGCACCACGACCAAAAGAGGAGAGTCCCCTGCCGGCGCCACAGCCAAGAGAGGAGATGCCCCTGTCTGCGCCGCGACCAACAGTGGAGAGCCCCCAGCCGGCGCCACATCCAGCAGCGGGACCCCAGCGGAGCATTATGAAGCTGCCACATTATAGTGGAGAAGAACCACCAGATAACTATCTCATCCAAGTGCAGATGGCTGCACAATTTAACGACTGGTCCCCAGAGGAGACAGCAGTCCAGGTTGCACTTGCCCTGGAAGGCCGAGCCCTGCAGATCCTCACAGACCTCCAACCCCAGCAGCGATGGAAGTGGCAAGAGATCGAAAGGGCACTGCAACATCGTTTTGGCCAATGCATGCAAAGCAGGCAATTGATGAGCTATACCACCGAAGCTGTGAGGGCCTGGAAGCGGGCCAGAAATGCCAGCTGCGGGAGCTACTGGACCTGGTTGCTGACATATTTGCAGCTAAAGATGAGGACTGCACACATACGCGGCTGGTACAGCACATCATTGATACATTGATTCGTCTCCGACATTGCCGCCTGCCACTGTCAAAGCGGCCTGTGGCCGAGCAAAAGATCAGAGAGATGCTGGAGGCAGGTGTCATTGAGCCATCCACCAGCCCATGGTCTGCACCGGTGGTTTTGGTCAGGAAGAAAGACGACACATGGCGCTTCTGTGTGGATTACCACCACCTCAATCAAGCAACACGCAAGGACTCCTATCCTCTGCCAAGAGTGGACGACAAACTCGATTACATTTCCGGGTCTCACTGGTTCAGCTCCCTCGACCTCCGGAGTGGCTACTGGCCGGTGGAGTTGGCACAGGAGGCGCGTCCAAAGACTGCGTTCACCATCGGGCAAGGCCTGTGGCAGTTTAAAGTGATGCCTTTCGGCCTTTGTAATACTCCAGCCACATTTGAGCGCCTAATGGAGAGGGTCCTGGCCAACATTCCCCGGAGCTGCTGCGTGGTTTACCTGGATGACCCCCTTGTCCACTCTGCAGACTTTGAGGGTGCGCTGGTCAACCCGAGGGATGACTTCCTGGGCACCTGCGTCTCCACCCCAAGAAGTGTCATTTGTTCCGGCGAGAGACATCCTTCCTGGGCCACATCGTCAGTGCAGCAGGAGTAGCCACCGATCCGGCAAAGGTGGCCATGGTGAGAGACTGGCCAGTCCCTAACAACATCAGACAGCTGCGAAGCTTCCTGGGCCTAGCCTCCTACTATCGGCGATTTATAAAGGACTTTGCTACCATCGCCAGCCCATTACACCGTCTGACACAGAAGGGACAGGTGTTCCAGTGGAGTGAGGACTGTGAGCGTGCCTTCTCTCAGCTCAGAGCGGCTCTGGTCACGGCCCCTGTGCTGGCTTACCCTGACCCCCAGCGACCCTTCATTGTGGACACTGATGCCAGCAATGTGGGACTTGGCGCAGTGTTGTCCTAGATAGGGGCACATGGCGAGCAGGTCATTGCCTACTTAAGCCGCTCCCTCACCCGTCCAGAGAGGAACTACTGTGTGACCCACCGAGAGCTGCTGGCAATCATCCTGGCCCTCCGCCATTTCAGACCGTATCTTTATGGGCAGAAGTTCCTCCTGCGCACTGACCATGCATCCCTCACCTGGCTTCTCAACTTCAAGGAACCGGAGGGGCAGCTGGCCCACTGGCTAGAGGTGTTAAAGGACTACAACTTTGAGACTCACCACCGGGCGGGTCGCTCCCATGCCAATTGCAGATGCGCTGTCCCGGCGGCCATGTGAAGAGATGGAATGTAAGTACTGTGAGCGTGTGAACGGGAAGGATATGACGAACCCTAGAGTAGCTTCCCTACGGAACACCGCCGCAGCTGATGGTGGGGGAGCTCAACCCGGTAGCAATGGCAACCAGAGGTGCCCAGCACTCCCAGCTTCGAGAGCCTGGACCTGGAGCAACTCTGACGTGACCAGAGTCAAGATCCAATCCTGTCTCGTGTCCAGGAATGGATGAGGGTGGGCCATCGGCCAGAGTGGTAAGTTGTTTTCCCACTAGACACAGAGACCAAGTCACTCTACTCACAGTGGCCCAGCCTCGTCAGACACAATGGACACCTTCACCGCCACTGGCAGGCCCCCAGGGCCAGTCAGGATATCCTCCAGCTCATTGTGCCCCAACAGTTGCGCCCTACGGTACTCCTATTGGCCTGGGTGCCGCCAGTATGGGGAGCTGTTTGTGCATTGTTGTGACACCTGCACAGCCCAGAAGGGCCCTAACCAGCACTCCCATGCCCCTTTGCAGGAATACCGGGTGGGGGCCCCAATGAAGCGGGCGGCCGTTGATGTCCTGGGCCCCTTCCCTGTCACTGAATGAGGCAACCGCTACATTTTGGTGGCCATGGACTATTTCACTAAGTGGCCTGAGGCCTACGCAGTCCCTGACCAGAGTGCTGCCACCACTGCAGGATGCCTGGTGGATGAAATGTTCTGTCAGTTTGGGGCTCCAAACAGGTTCTCCCTGGTTTCCCCACGGATCTGTGCTGCTCATATTCTAAGGGTTAAAACAAATGTGACAATCTGCCATATGAATACTTTGGGTTAAACCCTCAGCTGCTCTTTGATGTAGAACCCTGGTGCAGAGAATCATATTACAACACAAAGACGCGCACAACAGATTTTAATTAAAGAAAAATAGTATGTTAAAGAAATTTAAAGAAAATAATATAAAAACATACTTTGCCTTATATAACACATTGGACCTACACCATCTATAGAAGGAATGACAACAAAACAAAAAAATTCAATTCAATTTTATTTATATTATATAAAATGCACTTCTATAAGAATGTTATAGCCATAACTCCTTGCCCGTTGTGGTGACTGGTGGACTTAAAGAACCTGTAAGTGTACTTATGTGCTCTAAAAATCTGTAAACACCTCTCTGTACTCTGTACATGAAGAATAAGCCATTTATAGTACATGTGATTACAGTACATGTGATTGTTCACACAATATCAGTGTATACCTGTAAGCAATGAAAATGTAAAATGTGAAAGAAAATGTGATTTGTCAGACCAGACTCCAGCTTAGGCACTCTAAGCTGAGATGCACTGTTTGTTCTGACATTTATGTTACAGTAGTTTAGTAGTGAGCCTTAAGTGCCCTTGACCCTGTTGCTGGTTCTTTGATTGTTGTTCCTTGGACCACTTTTGGTAGGTACACACACACACACACACACACACACACACACATATATATATATATATATATTAGGGCTGTCAGTAGATTAAAATATTTAA
>JBBPCZ010021137.1:0-14389 GCA_037974445.1 Brycinus macrolepidotus
ACACTTCACACCTCTTCATTCATTGCCCCCCCCCCAACACACACACACACACACACACACACACACACACACACACATACACAATTTTCCACTTTCCTCAGATGTTTCTGATTAGCCAAGACATGTTAGGTGTCCATATTTTGCTTCTTAAGTTTAGCGCTGGATCTCTAAGGCTAACATTACACTAACAAACACTAAAAGTCAGTGGTCACTTCTTTTTTTCTTGATACACCCTTAAAACTCAAACTACATCCAGATCTTCATTAAAATGGTGCAGACTTGTGGATGCGGTTTAGGACACAGTATGACTTGCTTTGAGCTGTAAAAATAAGCTAAACCTCACCGCTTTTGACAGAAACGGTAGACAACACCATGGCTGGAGAGGACCATCTTGGACCAGATTGCTCCATATTTCTGAAGGCCACTGTCACAAAGAAGCTGATTCTAGATCAGTACTCCTACACCAAAGTGATTTGTAGTAAAAAAAAAAAAAAAAAAAAAAAAAGACCCTGGCTAGACCAGATCAAATGGTCACAAATGTGTAAACACTCGATGTGACGGAAATTCCAGAGAGAAAAGTAAAAGCCTGAGAGTTTTACGGGGACTGTAGGAGGTAACACATATTTTATTTTATTTTTTTTCACCACAGGCGAGTTTCAACACAGCTTATTAGATCCTTTGTTCTAGATATATTCGCTTGTTGCCCCCTAATGGAGGGAAAAAAAATCCTAGTCTGCCACTATTTTCACTTCACCTCATGGAGAAACTTGACCTTTGCAGTGTTAAACGAACATTAGTCTAAAAGCTGTTATATTTTCCCCCAGCCAACATTTTCTGCATGGCTTTTGTGAGAAAGAAACAAAAAACAAAAGAAATTCTTTCGGTCTGTGTCTCTGCACATAGGCTATATGGTGTAAACATGACTGCAAACAAACAAAATTAGCAAACCAAGGATGATTTTATTGTTGTTAAGTAAAACTGTTGATAAAAAATAAAAAATAAATCAACACATTTTAATACAAAAGTAACCTTATAGTTCAAAATATACAAATCTGTAATGTCACATTTTAGGCACAACACAAGTACCGCTAATCTCATAGTTAATAACAGTAAGAAAGCTGGTTAGAATAGCAGCGTTAAGATCTCAGTTTAAAATCCTTTGCCACAAAGTCTTAAACAGTACAGACAATATCAATGTCAAAGGTATTCTAAAACTACAAAAACATTGATGCAAAGTGGTCTCTTACATTCAAATCAGGCCAAGCATTCAAACAAAACCCAACCACAAACAAAATCGCTTTTTCAGCCTCTCACAGTGACAGTCAGTATGCAGGATATTCTTCAAGCCCCTTTAGAGAAATTAGATTTCTGTTCATTCGACGGAAGTCAAAAACTGATTCTAAAGACTTTCATGGGCTGTAGACACTCTAACAAACCGCGCTAATGCACAATGTCCTCCGATGCTTGTGCTATTTTTTCCATCTCCTGACAAAACCTGATAGAGAATGTATGTAATGATATAACCCACCTGGAACTATTTAACTGTTCTACCTTTCTGTGAATGCTGTTTGTAGTGATGCATTTCTAAACAACTCTAAACAGTTTCTTCTTTTTTTAAACATAGAAACACAGGCACCAAATCTAGTTGTCAGAATATTAGCAATCAATACCAATATTCTGAAAAAGTATATTAGTAAATATGTACCTTACTGTAAACGTGAAAAAATAAAAACATGTAACAGCTAAACAAAAAAACAAAAAAAAACTCTGGGGCATTTCTGAGGAAAATCCAAAACTATTCCTTTTAAGAATATGGCCCTATGTATAAAATGATAAAAGGATTCTTTTTTTTTTTTAAACAAAAATCTGTCCATTCAGCTTGCTGCTTTATAGAGTCTGGCTATCTGTATTGAATACCTCTGCTTCAAGAATAAAAATAGAGCACGGCAGAAACCGTCAGTTTAAATAAATGTGCTTCTGTCGTTTTGAACTGTTGGGAAAACAATAATTAAAATCACACAAAAAAAACTGATTGTTTTAAGCACAACTTTTGCAAATTTGGTCCATGAGCAGATACTGGTAGACTAGTTGTCTGGTAGTGGTGCGTTTTACTGCAATACATATATATATTTCTTTCTTAGCAATAATAATCTGCATTTCGATGAGTGTGAAAAAAATATAAAAGTACCTGATAAATATCAGTAAATATCTGACAGTTAAATAGTTGCACAATACAGCATTAATACAATCAGCTTCAAATATGTCTTCAAAATGTAAAAGAATAAAGATTTAAGGGCTTAATACTTTAAATATTTCTGCATCAGTCCGATCAAACCATGCATTCAACCAAAATATCACATTTTAAGCTGCTTTGAGTACATCCTTGATAAACATTATACCGCTATATACAAAGGTAATATTTATAGACAAAAAAGTTGTGATATACAAACAGTGGTGTCAGCAGGTGCACCCAGTGATGATCATGAATTCTGTTTAAATATATGTAGAGCTGCGATTATTGATTATATCAGTAGTTGAGTAGTCTAGTGATAATTCTGAGGACTGGGTAAAAATAATTTATAACAGCAAACATTTAACTTTACTTCATACACATGACATATGAAGCTGCAAACGTAAGTGAAAGTGTAATCCTGCTGGTGTGGGTTTCCTCTCTTTCAGTGATGCAGAATGAGTTCAACTGCTTCTCTAGTGGAGAATGTTCAAACTGCTAAACACGGCTTTGTAAAGACCTGCAGAGATGATGATCATTCGAACTGCAAAGTAATGCCTAAGCACTGATTTTTAAAATTTCGTAAATGGCTATAATTGAGTAAGCTTGACAGCTCTAGATATACGTATACCTGGACTAATACATCCTAAAGGGATGAGAGGGGACAGGCCAGCAACTGAATATATGAAAAACAAAGAGGTAGAGACAGGTGTGTTGTTTCAAAGCAGCAGCTGTCGTTCGGCTCAGTGCAATGTGACAACGATCAAACCAGGCTTAGGCTCTGTGTATCTGTGATAGAGGGGAGAGAAAAATGCTTTATATCATTGTGACTCATGTCTAAGAATTAATTATGTGTTTTCTGAGACTGTATGGAATACACTCGCTGTAATTAAAAAAGCACTGCACTGTAATTATCAGTTCATCACATAGTTTCTATGTCCTTTTCGAAAAGTTTACTTCGTAATTAAAAAATGCTTTTCCTCAGTATCAGTCTCTCTGACTGCTTTGACTGTGTTTATATGTATATTTAACTGTGAGAGAGGTTTAACCGTCAAAGTAAAATACATTTCTGATTCTGTATGAATTAGAATGATTACCTGAGAAATATATATCGCGGTAAAGAAAAGCAAAACTGGACGATTTTAATGTTAGAAATCTACTATATGCATGAATTTAAATAGGTTATTTACATGTACACCAATAATATGATCATTATCAGAGTTTGGGAGTTGTGGCCATGCAAGCAATTTATACATGATAGTAAATGATAGTATATATTTCAAGAAATCTGAAGAGTCCAGGATTTTAGCTGAGCAATCAGGTTTAGTCTGTGTAAACCCTGACTCTGATTTCATTCGCTGTATTACATCTGCGCATGTGCAGTAACATAACCTCATAAAAATGTAGCAGCAAAATCGCAACACTGATATTTTGCCCCACATTGCGCAGCACTACTCTGGAGTCTTCACAATGAAATAAACATTTTATGGGATTTAAGTAAAATGGCAATTGAACCACCACTTTAAAGTAGAACAGCTTTAGTGTGTGTGTGTGTGTGTGTGTGTGTGTGTGTGTGTGTATGTGTGTGTGTGTGTGTGTGTGTGTGTGTGTGTGTGTGTACCTATAACGTTGGCTCTTGAGGTAATCCAGAACAGCAGGCCTGACGCGGGCAATGCCCCCTTGGCTGTGATTGCCTCTTCCTGTGATGACTGACAGCTGAGGATGGCACAAACCCTGCTGCCATTCTAACAGGAAACAAGAAGTGTGTTATACAAGCTGACAGCTCAAAGCGCTGATACAATCAGCACACACTTTAACAGCTCTATCACACACTACAGAACTCCACTGTCCCACTTCCCCTTAAAAACAACTGCAGCAATACATATACCTAAAATGAATAAGCCAGAGGAGAGAATGTGTGATTTATGTGATTTTTCCACAGCTAAGGGGTGTTAAGTTTTATTATACATCATTATTTTAGATTAAGTTTTATAATAATCACAGTTAACAACTCTTCTGCTGTTATCCCATTATCATTAAATTACATATAAACCTCAAATTCTGTCTTTATTTGCTGCCTTAGGACAGGATTATTTAGTGAATTTGTTTTAAATCTTCAGAGGTAACATTTAGGTTGATGACCATATTGTGATGTTAACTGAGGAATGACCTGAAATCAATATTTTCTATCCTTCTCAAAAAAAAAAAAAAAAAAAGTCTATTATGGAGTAGAGTGCATGTAGGCTATGGGGGAAAGAGTCCCTCCACAAACCTAGGAATCCTATGTCACTATATTAGGAGGCCATTATACCAAGAAGTTTTTTTAAAGAAAATCATTGTTAATGCTTGTTTTTTAGTGCTGTGGCTGATCAATGTATATGCTTTAAAGAAAGCACATATTAGCGTGGGATATATTAGGCCGCAAGTGAACCGTCAGTCCTTAAAGTTGATGTGTTGTATGCAGAAAAATGGGCAAGTGTAAAGATTTGGGCGACTCTGAAAGAGGCCAAAAAGTCAGAACATCTCCAAAACAGCAGATCTTATGGGGTATTCCTGGTATGCAGCGATCCGGGACAGGGTCATGAGGTCCAGGGCTCACTGATGCGTGAGGAGCAAATTCCACAGAAGAGCTTGTCTGATCCGATCTCACAGAGGAGCCACTGTAGCACAAATTGTTAAAAAATGCTGGCTATAATAGAAATGTGCCAGAACACATTGTGTTTGCTGCACATGGGGCTGCGTAGCCATTCAGAGTGCCCATCCTGAACCATGTCCATCGACAAGAGCGCCTACAATGGGCATGTGAGCATCAAAACCATGGGGCAATGGAAGCAGGTACCTTAGTGTGATGAATCATTTTTTCTTTTACATCATGTGTGTACCTAGGGAAGAGACGGCACGAGAATGTACTATGGGAAGAACGCAAGCCAGAAGAGGCAGTGTGACACTCTGGGCAACGTTCTGCTGGGAAACCTTGGGTCCTGACATTCATGTTTATGTTATTTTGACTCGTCCCATCTGCCTAAATATTGCTGCTGACAAGTATGCCCCTTCATGGCAACAATATTCCCTAATGGCAGTGGCCTCTTTCAGCAGGATAAGGCACCTTGCCACACTGCAAAAACTGTTGACACACAGTCTCCCGTGCCTTATTGCTTTAACACAGAATTTCATCCAGATCCCATGGCTTGTGGCTCAGCCATTTAGATTTAAAGTCAGAACTAGTCGTTTTATATATGTTATGTTTTATAATAAACGCCATAACATACCAAGTTACCATGATTTTTTTTTTATTTTTTTTTATGCGTTTAGGTTTTTCAGTCACCTGAGGTTTTGTCAGCAAGGACCAGTTGCAGATGATGAAGGGCTTCATCGACGTGTAGGCCATGGAGGTCCAGAACATTTTGTGGCAGAAGGGTAGCATTCACACGTTCGAATATTTGCACTGCTGCACGATGATTTGCCTCCCTCATCTTCTGCCCATGTAAGTGTCCCTAATCACACACATACACACATACAAACTCAAATGTCTTTCATTTCACATCTGTATTTACGTGTGTATGTCAGCGTGTGTGTAAGACCTGCTGAGCGTAGAAACTGGCCACGTCCTTGCGCCCCTGTCTGTAGGCTTCAGCTGCCTTATCAAAGCATTCCTGCTGCCGGCGTCTCTGAAGCAGGGCTTCTGTACGAAAGTCATCATACTCTGGATCTTCTGTGTCCTGGAACTGGGCCACTTCGGGCTCTTCGCTCTTTTGCTTCCGCCTCTGAGACGACGCCTGTAACACAAAACAGAAATGTATCACTATAAAAGTAGAAAAACAAATGTGTTAGAAAGAATCACCGTGCTGTGGTCTTTGAAGAAGAAACACTGCGACTGTGTAATGGAGTGTGTGCGCGCATGGGTTAGAGCTCACCCTCTCTTTACTTGGTGACCTATGCCTCTCATTACATTCAGGAGCAGCTTCGGTAGCCACTACATTTTTAACAGGCCCGTGGTCCAATAAAGTGTGGAGAAACTGTTCTGTCTGCTCCAGAGAGTAACTGTGAATAGACAGGCTATTATTACAAATTTGATCAAATTATACATACATATTTTCAGTATTACAGACGTAATTTTAATATGCTGCAATTTACTGTTAGTGTTACACTGGTACATGTTAATATTATATACAGTACTGTGCAAAGGTCTTGAGCTGCTCCTCATTTCTTTTTATTTTGCTTTGAATCATTGTTTACTATAACAGGCTACAAAGTGCCTAAAGATACAAGGAGCCTAGATAAAGGAGTTCCAACCTCTCAGCATTCAGCACCACCAGTATACTGATCACCGCCTGATCACCTGGAATCTGTACCTGTTTCTTCACTGGTTCAGGCCTTAAGTTAGATGTGCCTTGTTATGCTTGAATGATTGATACGTAGGTCACTGTGTGGCTTAACAAACAAAAAACATTCCTTTGAAACTGGTCAGGCTCAGGGACTGGACTGAAAATGAGAGCCTCTGAAAGTAATTCAGAAATCTAGAGATATTTTCCTTAAGACTACATTAAATACAAGGAAGTCTGGATCTTTGGAAGTGAAACATGAAAAAATGAGGGGTTGCTCAAGATTTTTTGCACAGTACTGTACGTACTGCTGATGTTCCTTGGTATTCTTAATGATTACAGACTAAGGGTATTACAGTTGCTAGTCAAAATTGAGCAGTTTCACAGTACAATAGTATTAAGCAAAAATCCAAGAACACAATCAGTTGGTGAAAATGTGACTGCCACTGGGTTTTGGTTTTAAAAAGAATTTAAAGCGAGCCAGTCAAGCAGCTAACTTTGTAACTTTTGTGTTTTCAACGGGTTAATTAGCAAACTACTTTAAAAGACAAAACACTTGGTCCTCTTTCTGTCCCATACTTATGGTCTTTGAAGATGTCCCTGAGGAAGTGTCTATCGATGGTGGGAAAGAGAGAGAAGAGTTGTTTCTCCTTCAGTATGGTCGCTCCATCCTTCTTGTCAACATCCCACCGACTCAACCTGGACTACACACACAATACACACCCACCCTTACAGTTTTGCACAATGGCTGTGGTTCAGAACAGTCAGAAGGCAGTTTTTATGTTACCTTTTCCAAGCTGTCTTGCATCACCTGCTCCTCAATCATGATGTTCCTGAGTGACACTGGAGGACGGAACGCATTCCAGTGGTCCATGAATGGCAAACTTTCCTGGAAGCCTGATTGGCTATTGTGTAATGAATAGCCATATGCACCAGTCTGAAAATGAGCTGCTGAGCCTATCTCTCCAACTGTGGCTGGCTGTGATTCACCTGGATAACAGTGGAGACAAAAATAAGAACGGGAGTGGAAGGTAAGCAAGAGGGGAAATAATAAATGCTTTGCGCCATTTGATCCTCAGGTAAATGGAGCGACAAAATTAGAAAGAAAGGAACAAGAATATTCACAAATGCTTGTAAGAAGACTTACTCTCTTGGAGTACATGATACAACAGAGCTGCTTGTCTATGCCTCTCCTATCAAAAAAAAGAAACTACAATTTCATGCTGCAATCATGGGCCTTCTCTAAAAGTATGTAAATGATAAAGTAACACAACTATGAGTACTATGAGTAACGCTGTGATTTCTTTGCATGAACAAATGTTCATTATTCTCGTCATTCTTTAATTTGAATTTATCGAGCAAATGTACATTATTAATAAGAAAAAAAAATAAATCACCAGATGCCTCAGTTCACCTGAATCGTTTCTTTCCATTTCTGGTGCAGTAGTTTAGCAAAGGTGAGGTCCATCAGTACAGAGCAGTCTTCCTGGGAAAATTCACCTGTGACCACAGATAAAAGAGAACCAAACAGCATTGCATTCATTTTTTTTGGAGGGTGGCGTTACACAGAACAGGCTGCAAGTAACTGAAGAGTGTCACACTTTTTGCTTTGCTGGATTTGAAATGTATTGATGACTATAAGGTTAAAGTGCACACGGAGGATATGATTTGCAGATATGATCTTCTTAAAACAATTACACAACTGGCTGCTCAGTTGTTTCCTCAGCTCAACAGGCTTGAAGAAGAAAATAACCTGCCAATTCTGTTACAATTCTTAACAGACACCTGCAAGACTAGCAAGGCTGCGAAGAATTCTGGGTGGGCATTATATGTACACCGATCAGCCATAACATTACAAAATCCGACAGGTGAAGTAAATGACAATGGCGCCTGTAAAGGGACAGAATATATTAGAATATATTCTTGTTGAAGTCAATGTGTTGGAAGCAGGAAAAATCGGCAGCCCTTATGGAGTGTTACATCACGTCATTGGCCGGGTGCGTGTGCCTCTTTCAGCAGCCCAGCCACATGGCAAAATTGTTCAGGAATGACTTGGCCACCAAATTCCACATATATTCAATAAAGCATCTGTGTTATGTGCTGGACAAACTAGTCCGATCCATGGGAGCCCCACTTCACGGCTTACAGGACCTAAAGGATCTGCTGCTAACATCTTCAGAGGTCTTGTGGAGTCCATTCCTCAATGGGTCAGAGCTGTTTTGGTGCTACACATTATTGGGCAGGTGGTTTTAATCTTATGATTGATCAGTGTACACATGTCCAGAAAAATACTTTTAAAATACACTACATTCTACATGTAACAAAGGGCAAAGGGGGCAATTGGCTGACGCTCTTATCCAGAGCGACTTACAATCATTAGTTACAGGGACAGTCCCCCTGGAGACACTGAGGGTGTCTTGCTCAAGGACACAATGGTAGAAAAACCTGCAACTTTGTGGTCATCGGGTTCAAAGGCAAGTGTTTTACCCACTAGGCTACTAGCACATAATGCATGTTTAAATGGATATTTCTTTTGTACTACATTTTATTTCATACAAAGAATGGAGCACTCCTGAAACATCTAGTTTTTGGTAAAACTGTTTCGTGTACAATATGAGCTGCTTACCAGGGGAGACCCCTACAGGTCCGAACAGCTCGGTCAGCTGCAGAGCAAGTTCTGTGGGTAGTTTCAACTCCAGCATCTTAATGTCTATAGTTTCACTTCTCCCCTGACCTCTCTCTTTTTCTATTTCTTTCCTCTCTTCCTCCTTCTTGCTTCTCGTTTCTTCGAGCTGGGCCAAGATTGACCGAGTTATGGCATCTACATCTTTTTCTGTCTCCGTATCTTCCTCTTCCTCTTGTCTTAGCTCTGCTTCAAACCACACTTCTGGTTCTCTATCCAAATACTGAACAAACATCTGTCTTCGCGAGACTGACGTCAGTTCCTGTAGTGCAGCCTGCTGGCTTTCTGTCTCAGACTCTGCGGATTTAGGATCCTGTTGTGTTATGGACTCTCCTGCAGACTGATTTGGATGTGTTGCATTGGGAGGCCTGAACAAACACTCAATTACTTCAGCTGTAGCTCCTTGATCTGCCCCTTCAAGAATGGACTCTGAATGCTTCTTTTGATCACTTTGCTCTGAAACAAGGCCTAGCTCATTCTGATCAACTTCTGCACTGTCCTTAGGTTCCCCAGCATCAGTGCTGACAGCTGAACTGCAGTCATCACTGGTGCCCGGATCTACAAACTGTACATTAGAGCACTCATTGGTAGCCCATTCCACCACTGCGTCCACCTTTGGATCAGAATCATGCCCAATCATCTGAGAATCACGTGGTTCCTCTTTAGGAACCTGACCCAAATCATCTTCCTCAGGGCCCAAAAAATCTTCTGTGTCATCATCAACACAGGTGGACCCAAGCTGTTCACCTGAATCCAGCAGCAAGTTGGTGACCCAGTCCATATCCTGATTACACTTTTCATACAGATCCTCCAACGTCTCTAAGGGGATGTGCTTAAAATGGCAGCTGAGTATTTCTAGACTTTGCTTTTTAAAAGGTAACTCTTCCAGGTCACTCTCCTCCACCTGTGATCCTTTCTCATGACACACACGGTATGGCACCCCCCGCCCGCGTGAAGATGTGTCTTCATTTGTGTTTGGGACAAATCGCAAAGGGTTTCCCTCCAAAATAACCACGTCCCTGGCACAGCTGTCTGACTCCGGTCCAGAACATTTCTGCTGGTTAATTCTCCACAGCAGGGCAAAGTCCTGAGGGTCTGATTGAACAGAGGCACAGAGGCATGTTGTTGGCTCTGGCTGAAGTGGAGGCATGAGGTCTGGCAGCTGTGGTGAAGTGAGTGGAGACGTTGATTGTGGGTAGGCTGAGGATGGGCTTTGATTGGTGAAAGTGAGCGCCAGTCTGCAGGATTTTCCCGCCCTGCGATTGGCTCCTTTCCGTTTCTCTTGGCTTACCTCAGTATTAAGATCTGCCTCAACTCCTGTACTTGGAGTTGTGTCAGTGGTAGGGCTTGGCTTATCTACTGCCTCTAAATAAACTGTAACCATACTTGCCTCACTATTTGTTGCAGTTTGTATCTCTGCACCTGACTCTTCTGTGCCTCTCTTGTCCTTATTCTCATTTGGTTCAAGTTCTTTTTGTGGGCTCTGAGGTTGGGAGATGTCTTTTTCTGGATCAGTGGATCTTCCAAACTTCCACTCATGGACACAGTCAGGGAGTACTATCTGGCTCTCAGTTTCTGAGTTCCATTCATGCCTAGCCGGAGATAAGCACCGGCTTTCATCTCTGTGAAGAAGACCTAGCTGTTTCTGAAACTCTGTTTTATTAAGGCTGTCACAGTCAGAATGTTCTCTCAGTCCACTATAAATAATGCTGCTCTTTTCTGGTAAGCTTTGTGCTTCCTCATCTGGGTGTTCTGATGTCTGAGTGGCTGGCTTCCTCCTTCGTTGCCCACGTGGTTCAAGGCTTTCAGATGGCCAGTCTCCAACAAAGTTCAGCAGTTCTGGTTTTAAGCTAATAGGATCAATCTCTTCAAAATCATCCTGCTGACTGGGTTTATTTATAGAGCTACTGCTAAGGTTGAAGTTCAGAGGCTGACTGGTCTCAACTTCATCTGCAAATCTGCTACGCACTCTTTCTCTCCTTACCCGCTGACCAATTGACTCTGAAAATGGCACAGGTTGTTCCAGGACCTTCTCTTCCAAAACACCAAGGTCTTCATTTACATTGCTATTAGTGCTCCCAGAAAGTGAAATACAGGCATCCAATTCCCGATCCAAGTCTTCTCCATCTAGCAGATCAGATTCTGGTGTTCCAGTGCTTTCCACAATGTCCTCCTTGGAAGACACAGATTCTTTAGAGCTGTATGATCCAATCTCACCTTCTGCTGCATCCATTCTTTCTGAGTTCTGACTAGATTTCTGACTGACCACAGAGACATCAGGGAGCGAGGATGAGCGATAAACATCAGGATTAACAAGCCCAGAGTCACCCACTAGATCAGGGCGGCTTAGGTCGACTAGCAATGGCTGCCTGAAACAAGAAATGAATTGAATACATTTTTGTTAATTATCATTTTTAGTACGCTCTTGCAACTATTTTGTAACAGAGAGCTATGATTCATAATCTTCTCTGACGACATTACAGGTCTATAATGTAGTCATTTTCAGTTTCTGCTTGTTTTGGTGGCTTTCTGGCTTTAGTGTAGTCTTCAGTAAGTGAAACACTGAGGTCACTGTCAGTAAAGACGAAGTGAGCCAGTTCCACTGCCAGCCTTAAGTGACCTCTAGTGTTGATAAAGCGTTTTGCCAGATTATATTTTCATGATAAGCCATTTTGCTCTTATTTTTCTGCCTTAGCAGTTCACATTTGTGGGTTATTAAGCAATTCACCTCTTCCGTGAGAGATTCTGCATGTGTGTGTTAATGTAGCTTTGATAATAATTTGATCTGCACTGCATTTACAACAATCTGTCACATCAAATCTGTAAAGTGATTGTAGTCTATTGACTTTACAGTGACTGAACAATATCACTACATTACAAATGTCTCATGTATTATAAATATAAATGCACTCACTGTGCTGGGTCTGTTTGAGAAACTTCTACATCCACACCATACACAGCTATAGGTTTGGGCTGTGAAGCCATAATATTCTGGACAGACACATAACGGTCTTGGTGTTCCAGCATGCGTCGAATCTTCTCTCTTGTTACTCCATGTGTGGTACGTCTACAAAGAGAGAAATAAGCAACAAGGAACAGTTTTATAATCACAAACTGTGGATCACTAACGGTTATTTATGTTTGTGGCCAGTTTCAGGTTTTTTCATTGTTCAATTGTGTAAACATTTTTAAAACAACTGAAATCCAACTGACACCAGTTTCTTAAAGCACGTCTTGATATGAAATAGCCATAAAAAGTCAAATATCATTTGTAGATGTTTTAAATAATGCAACAAGGATTAACAAGACACTTATACTACTTATAAATACAAAAGATTAAAATTCTACCCATTGGGAAATGTGAACTGGTAAAACTTGGACCTAAAAGACAAAACAATTTTCACTCTCGATAGCATTTTGTTTAGAAATCAGAAAGGGCTTGGACTAAATAAATGACCTCAGTGCTTGGACTTGAAGACAGAGGCTAGTTTTAGTTCAAATGTCCTTCGAAGTAACAGATTATTAACAGAAGCACTTGGAGGCAGATATGAATCAAACCAAAACTTTATGGCTCAAATATTTAGCTCATTTCAGTTGCAAAATATATTGGCGCCAACAGATTTGGCTAGGAATATAACTGAGAATTTTAGTTGTATCTGATTGTGTAATTATGTATTTGTGTGTGTTTATGGTATGATTATGCTATTTTGTGCTGATGTCTGTTGAATTTTGCATAATTTTGTGTGACTGCATCTGCCTTACTTCTCCAACTCTCTGGGTTTATTTTTCCACCAGGTGTCTGGCTCACGGAACAGCACTCTATACTTGTGCTTCAGCGCCTGAGGAAAAACACAAGTGGACCAAATGTCAGTGAATTTGTGTGTATTCACCTAAATGGGTGCATGAGTATACGTTTGAGACACTGTATTATCGGGGTTTAAATGTTACAGCATTTACTCTGTAGAATAATGTGGTAAGAGACATTGCTATATTAATGCTTCATATTTTTTATGAAAAACATTTATTGTCATTATATCTGAAAATTGATTAGTATATCCAGCAAGGCCATTCATTTTACTTAAAATAGAGAAATGACCCGTGAAAGAATGGTGTCTGAAAGGGACTTCAAATATATTCTCTAGAAACCACAGTGTAAGTTTTTTCGATGTTGGAAATTAAGACAAATCTTAATTCAGTAATTAAGACAAATCAACAACAAATACATTTATAATGAATTACATACCATCCATAGTGAATTAATTATGAAGGTATAAGCCTTTATAACTACTATGTAGTTATCTGTACAAAACATGGGTGTTTCATAATGTACGGCATCATTATATTGTAGACATTCCTATTGTGCCCTACAACTCTGTCCTTCAAAGACGTACTAAGACATTTTTTTTTATAATGAACTTCACTACTGAATGCACAAAACAGTAAATGTACTACTTCTTCAAAAATCAGCACCGATAGGTGATACTACACATTACTGCAACAGTGACAGAAACTGGGTTCTGTAGAACAGAGTAGGTCTAGCATAAAAGGAATTATTGTCTTGCACAAAAAAAGAAATGAAACATCCACTGTTTGGCAGTGGATCAGAGTATATATTTGTATATTTCACTAAAGGTTTATTCTGTGTGTATATATAAAATATAATAATATTTTGTTGTAGCTATTTTTTAGAGTAATAGCTGAATAGGCCTTTCACTATTGACAAGGACAGAAAGGTAGGGACAAGTGCCTTATCTAAAAAAAAAAAAAAGCACACCTGTTGAGAAACTCAGTCACTGTTATGTAAGAACTGCTTGTATATTCTGGGTCCTGATATTTGCATAGACTGCACATTGTGTGTTACTTCCCTCTGCACATAAATCAAACCTACTTCGACAAGCCATGGGGTTTTCTTAGGACACACTGCACCATGTAATCCAACTGGAGGAGATTTTAGATCAAAGTCTGGCTGCCTTCACTAGAAAGCTAAGTCTGAATCTTGGCTAGATCTTCTAGGAGACAATAATCCAAATTACATCTAAATCCATAAATGTATAAACAAAACTCAAACCTTTAGATTATCAGACAGAATTGGCTCTGGTGGCTAGATGACTAGTCAGAGCATCTCCAAAAAGGCAGGTCTTATGGGATGTTCCT
>JBBPCZ010021154.1:0-14387 GCA_037974445.1 Brycinus macrolepidotus
TATATATATATAAATAAACAACCATGTTTTATTCTCTGTATACTTTAAAGGAGGAGTAAATGTGTGAAAGTGGATTATTGTGAATGTTAATATCAGGCAGGTTAATGTGGGCTGTCCAGGCGAAACGGAGTGGAACACACACCTCACACACACACACACACACACACACACACACACACCCCTTTCACACTCAGGAACGGCTCACGAGGAGAGAACTCACCGAGTGTGTGTGGGTGTGTGTGAGAGCCGGACTGCAGAACTCAACAGAATAAATAAACAGCAGCTCTTAAACACACACTCACACATACACACACTCTCACACACTTACACACACTCTCACACACACAGAGCACTGCAGGGAGAAGTTGCAGTGGTCCGGCTGTATTTGCATGTGTATGAACTAGAACGGCAGAGTACGTGTCTCTGCTTTAAATAGGTTAAATGCATATAAATGTGTGTGTGTGTAGCCTATATAAAGCCTATGCGCACACACACACACACATACATACATATATATATATATGTGTGTGTGTGTGCTATGGTTTTAATTCTATATATTTTTATACACGGAAGGCCGGTTTGTTTGCTCTGTTTATCGCTGAGCTGGAGGACTGGAGGCTCTCCTGTAAATAAAGCCTTAAATCAAACCCTTTAAGGCTTTATGTGTTGGGTGAGTGTGTGTTAGGTGAGTGTATATGTGGTGAGTGTGTGTTGGGTGAGTGTATGTTAGGTGAGTGTGTGTTAGGTGAGTGTATGTTGGTGAGTGTGTGTTAGGTGAGTGTGTGTTGGTGAGTGTGTGTTAGGTGAGTGTGTGTTTGTCGGTTATGCCACAGCTCGCGCGCTAGCGGTGGGGGAGCACAGGCTGTGTGTGTGTGTGAGAGAGAGAGAGAGAGAGAGAGAGAATGTTTGTGTGTGTCCCAGAAAAAAAAAAGAACTGGTCCAGAGTCAGTGTGTTGGTTTAATCTCTTCAGTTCGGGCCGAAATGTGGAGCGCTGGGTTTATCACACTTTACTGCAGAGAAGGGACAGTAAACAGGCCGCGGCGGCGCGGCAGAGCTCTGAGGGGGTGTGTGAGTGTGTGTGTGTTGTAAACGTGTTCAGGTTCTCAGTCTTTGTTCCTCGACGAGGCCTAAAGCCTGGTTCCTCCTCACCGTCCACAATCTATAATCAAACCCCACCACTGCCACCATGCGGCCACGCGGGCGCCCCGCCCACACACACACACACGATATGTGTGTGTGTGTGTGTGGGTATTGTTGTATTGTACGCGGGCTGGTGACTATTAAAAAGCAGCTTTTGCTGACATGTCATAGATGAAAAAAAAGTATTTCTGCTTATTTTAGATTTAAATTTTTATTCAAACCCAGTTCAGCCCAGTTCCTGTGGATGACGTGGAGAAACCCGCAGGTCACGTGGCTAATGTAAACCTAATGAGCCACCACTCAGTTCCTCTCATTTTAAAATTTTAAATTTCAATCAAAAATGTTTCAAAAACAGCTTAGATTTGGATTGATTTGGGCTGGTAAGCACTTTGTTCGACGCTGTTGTTTCATCTTAGTTGCATTTCTTTGACAGTTTTATTGAATATTCATACATTTAATGAGTATTCAAACCTCTTTACTCCTTTTGCTCCGTAGAATGAAAATCACTTGATCAGTTAAAAAATTCCTTGTGAAATTTTCAGTGTGCTCCATTGTGCTGTAATCTGTGTTTTCAGTTCTGAAGAGTTTTAATGATTTCATCTTTGGGACTGATGTTCTAAGCTCCAGTTTTCTGAGAATGGCCTTTGTCTCTTCCAGGCCTGGTATCTGAAGAGCATTCCTCACCCTTAAGCCCATTATTCTGGAATGTTTCTTTACAAATTCTTCAGTCAAATACATCACAGGTTATTTATTTATTTGTTTGTTTGTTTATTTAACCTCAGCTGTTCTTTCTTTATAAAAATGTAAGGAAACTTTTTTGTTTGGTATGTAAAGTATTTGCTTGGTTGATTCATGTTGATTTTTGATCTCATTAGTTTTAATAAGCACATCCAGTACAAAAGTATTCCAATAAATAAATTAATAAATAAATAGATAAATAAATAACCCAGCTTATGTAAGCAGATGCACTCGAAGCATTTCTTTTTTCTTCTAATCAGCTTTAGATAGAAAATCTTGGCCTGGTCATTAGACTACATTTAAATTCAATTTTAACAACACCAAAAACCATACAGAACTGTGTTTATTTATAGCTTTATTGACTGCCATGTAACAAAAGGTCTACAGTGATTTTGTCTGAGGATAAAAATGTAATTATTGAAATTATTTTACACACAGAGCTGGGCAGCTTGCAGAGACCTCCTGGTTTCTCTGTTCATTGGGAAGTCTTTCATTGATCAACGAGTCCTCATTCATCAGCTCAGCAACCTCCAGTCAAACTATTGTCCAGCATAGTCACTGTGGAAGAGACTTCATCAACAATGACCAAACCTACTGGTCAACTGGCATATGTGAAAAAATAGTGCTCTTCATGTTCTTTTCAGTTCCTCTCAGAATCTTCTTAACTGTCTAATTTAAAAAAGCAACAACAACAAACAAAACTTTAAATGTTGGTCACCGACAATATCGATGTCCATATGTTCCCTGAACTTGCCTGACCACAAGAAGTTTGTCAGATCTATGGGGCTTAACAGTGAGTTCAATCAGTGTTTTGGTTACACATAGAGACTTCAAATTTCTTTACAGTGGTAGTGAACGGAACCAGACGTCTCTGATGATACAAATTTAGCCATTTTACTCATTATTGACCCCCAGTGAAGCTCTAAATGTCTTCTGAGTGTTTATATGGGATGTTGATGATGCACAAAATTTAAAAAAAATCCAATCTGATTCATATAATCCAAAAAAGTTAATACATAAACAATAAAATGGGTATTGATAGATGTCCATAGATATACACTCATCACTTTATACCAAATAGAGCTAAATGTAGATGAACATCAATTAGTTAATTAAGAAATTAAACGCATTGAGGGCCTAACAGCAGGAGTTTGGCTTGAATTCCACCCAGACCTCCAGGTCAGAAGAGCAGAATAAAAGGAAATGTGACTTCTCCTATAGGGGGCAGGATCACCCATAGGCTTTTCTTTAAACTTAATATCAGCTGCCCTTATGCACCCCCCCCCCCACCCCCCCACCCCCCAGCTGCTTACAGACATACACACTTTTTTAATTCAAAATAAAAGGCTTTGAGTTTACCTTCAGGCCTTGCAGTCCATTAAAAAAAAGCAAAATTTAGACTAAGACATGACCAGAGGCCTGGACTCTGTCCTGGACTTTTATTGCTCCTGAATCAAGGCCGCAAGTGACCAGCAACCCTCACATAAAGCTCATTTAAAATGTATGTTGAAATGTGATGAATAGAGTAAGGTGTAAAAGTTGTAAATAAACAAAACAAAACAAAGAAAAAAAACAAATACAATAACTTCCCTACTGGATCTAAATAAATAAATAAATAAATAAGCTTGCTAACTAATGAACTAACCAAACAAGTAGAACAAAAATAATAAGTACCCCTTTTTTCAAACGTTTCATCCAAATTAGTCATTTGCTTGTCAACAAACATCCTGTCTTGCTGTAACAGGGCGGCTGTGATTGGGGATTTAAGGAGAAACATTAAAAACACCAGGTTTCCCCAAAACTCCCCATTAAAGTGCTCAGACCTTCGGGACGTAAAACAGTGAGGCTTGTAAAACAGAGGGGGAAGCAATTACCATCCAGGTCCTGCGACACAGGAGCAGGAAAATGCCTCGCTTTACCTCAAAAATAACTCTGAATCTGAATCTTTTTTATTTTGACTTGAATCGTTTTAAAAAAAAAATACATTTAATTGTAATCTCTCTGAATTTAACTCTGAACGTCTCTCAATTTATCTCTGAAACTTTCAGAATTTAGCTCTGAATCTTTCTGAAATCAACTTTGAATGTCTGTGAGTTTATTCACTTAAATCATCTCCAGGTCAGTAGAATAAATCTGATTGTCTCTCAGTTTATCTCTGAATCTTTAGATATAATTCTGGATCGCTCAGAATTTAGCTCTGAATCTTTCTGAAATTAACTGAACGAGTTTGGAATTAAAATCTAAATCTTTCAGAAATAAACTTTGAATGCCTTTGCATTTAGCTCTCAGAATTAAGATCTGAATCTCTCTGAATTCATGTCTGTGAGTTTATCCACATCTCCAGCTAAATGGAATAAATGCATTAAAATCGATTCGTTGCGTTTCACTGTAATTAGACTCTTGGTTCGGCAGTGGGATCAACATGAGGTAGATTTACCAGTGTTTTATTGATCAGACCTCACTGATTTGAGTAACAGAAAAGTAAAATAAACAGGACTGTGCTTTCAGGAAACTAAAAACTCCACAAAACCTCAGTGTTTTTCACGCAAAGCGTTTGGCATTAAATCTGAGAGTAAAAACCTGTTACAGGAAAAGTGAGAGATGTGGAGATGAACATTAGTCAAATGATAAAAATACTAAAAGATTTTCTGTTGGAAGTTCTGACAGATCAGGCGTAGGTTGGTCAGATATCTCCTGTTTTTCCAGCCATTCTGAAATGTAGATGCTGGAGTTCTTTCTTTTCTCCACCTGAATAGAACCTCTTTTTCCTCACCGCCCCAATAAATAGGTGATTTTTTTCTATTCATAAAATTGCACCAATCTCCATAAATTTCATACAACAGAGCGAAGTATTTTTATTTAAGTTGGTTTTGCTTTATTTTGTTTTAATTTATTTGTATAGAATAGAGAAAGAACAAGGTTATCTTATAACAAAGCATCTCTAATGTTGACTCAGTGTAGATGTAGATTTAATATCGATTTAATGTAGATTTAATGTTTATTTAATGTCGATTTAATGTAGATCATGCCGCTTCGTTTGGTTGAAAAGTTATTTTTCCTAAATCTGATCTTTTAAATGACCATTTTCTTGCCTAAAAACGATCGAACTGTGAGCATCTAGTGCAGGACCTGAAACTAAACTCTGACACCGCGCTTCCCTGATTAAAATTCAAATGACATTTTTTATGCACCCATAAAAAGTAATCATATCCTATTGTGTCTATCATTTAGCAAAATATTTATTTTGGCCGTTGGCCAAATTAATCAAATTTGTGTTGTAGATTTGAGGTCCTGTACGAATAACTAAGTAGTAATAATAATAATAATAATAATAATAATAATAATAATAACAGTAATAATAATAATAATAATAATAATAATAATAATAATAATAATAAAACGTAAATTTCTTAAACTTTTTTGTACAAAAATTTAAATCTAAAAATCTCAAGGTCAAAGGCTGTTTGTTTGTTTGTTTATATGGAACTTGGAGTGGTGAAACTCGCAGAGGCCTGTCCTGCTCTTGGTGTTTTCTTCATAAAGTTTGTCCAGATCCAAACACATGAAAATGTAAAGGGACATTTTAGGGACCACCGAGGTTGTTTTGAAGGACCAGCTCGTCTTTGGTGTTCCTCGTTCTGTTAGTGGTTGTTGAGGAAATGCTGCCCTCAGCTCGTGTCACAGTGAGTTTAGCTGCTACGTGGTTGTCACGTTTTCATAACGGAAGAAATAAATGTGCTTTAAAAATGAATTTTAATCGCTGAACACAAATTTTGAAAACACGATCTTCTACCGCAAGGTCTTCATATCCAGACTGTCTGTGGATGTAAAAATAGTCTCAGGCCTACAGTTCAGAACTTCACTCGGATCAGAGACTCTAACCCTCTGAGTTCCTCTTTTTTATTAAGTTTATTATCAAAATCAACCTCTAATTTATTTATATTACCAAAGGAAACGCGCTATGGGCCAAAACAGTACGTCAGTAACCAAAAAGTAAAGCTAACTGAAACCAAAACAGCAAGTGATACCAAAAGACTACATTTTGGATGAAGCCACACTCCAGTGAGAGTATTGTTACATCAATAAAGGAATGATTACAAGTAATTTGGGTTCTTTAGTGATAGTATACATGCAGCAGCTCAGAGAACTACTGAAGTACTGGGTTACTTCAGTATCAGTTAGACTCTATTTTTCTCCTTTTTGGATCTTTTTGGTCTAAAATCTAAAATCTGTGACCACCTACAAGCCAACTTAAACAGAATGAAAAAGAGGAATTGTTAAGAAAAGAGGAAGGAATAAACGATAAGGACTAAGATTTAACAGAAGAGGTAAAAAGTATATTCCTTTCCTAGACGTAAAAAGTTTCACACGTTAAGGAAAAGATGACCATCAGTAAATTATTAGAGTAAATTGCTACTTTCTAAACATCTGGTGAGGTCTAATAAATACTGGGGAAATTTAAGTAGACTTTACGAAAGAGTGAAAAAGATGAAAAAAGTTTTTGAGATTTTGTTGCTTGAATTGGCTATAATATTTTTCTCAGGACTTTAATCTACTAAAAACAGGCGCATTATAATGTTAAAACTGCTCATGGAAAGCACGGAGTTGATGTTGATGAAATGATTTAGAGTGAGAGGTCTGTTAGTGCTTACAGAAAACTTTTAATGTAAGAGTTTAATGATGAAGAACAATTTAAATAACCGGATGTAACTATTACAATAATTTGTGACCAGTTAATAAACGTTCCTACATGCAGCTTACTTTAAAATATAAATTTAATCTAATTTCGTCTCCCTTATAGTTTCGAGGCTTCAAAATGAGTTTACTTTTCTCTCCTGTCCTGTCCCGTTCTGTCCTGTCCTATTCTATTCTATTCTGTCTTGTACTGTCCTGCCTTGTCCTGTTCTGTTCGTTTCTGTTATGTCCTTGTTCTATTCTATTCTATTCTCCTTTATTCTATTCTGTTCTTAAAAATTGTGGTTCTTGGCTTGAACGCTAGGTTCATTATGTCCTTCACAACCTTCAAACCTTGAAAATGTTCTTCACAGTCTCATTTACAAAAACTCACACTGAAGGTTCTTCAGGGGACCAAAAGTAGTTCTTCAATCACATGGTCCCAGCTACATAATTTCAGAGCCACTGTGACCCTGCACTCCAGAGAAGGTTTGGGGAGGTTTTCATCGCCCCCCCAATAAAGCAACAGACCCGCAAAAGGACTCTTTCAACACAGGTGAATCGGGCTGCCCTTCTCTTACTGCTCATCATTTGCTGTAGCAGCAGTTAATATGACCACAGATTCATCTGGAGGCCACATCCGCTCTGCTCATAAATATTCGCCCCTCCAGTCCAGGCTGTTGAGTATTTTTGTGCTTCTTTATTCTTCTCAAACAAGTTGTCCGTGTTCAATTTTATCAGGAGGGGTGGACACCGATCTCTTCTGCACACAATGAGTCATTCATTTTGGGTTCAAAACCAATTTAAGTCTTTTTTTCTGACTGCAGACCTGAGGCGGTTGCATTAATTATTTTATTTATTTAACAATCATTTTGGTAACTGTTTAGGTCAGTAAACTCGTTAAAAAAGAAAGAAAGAAAATGTTTTCTTTTCCTTCTCCACATGCGGTGTGAATCCAGCTGTGTTTGAGGCATCAATATTGGCCATCATGCATATTCTACAGCCTCCACCATTTGACAAAAGGTCCTAATACCAATCTCACCAGCCCCGTTCGTTCTGGGCCTCAAACAAAGGTCACGAGAGGCGTTTGGTGCTTCATGGAGAACCTAAACCAACCTCAACAACTCGATTCAACTTTAAGACTGGCTGAGCGTGATCTCAGAGTCTTCCAATCATTTTCACGTAAACAAAGGCTAAACGAGATCACCGCTTAAAGGATAATTACCAATTTCATCTGTTGAGAGAGCTTCTCCTTTCCTGAGGCTCTATCTGTCTTCTTGCACTACTCTTACATGAAGATTTAGTACTTAGAACTCTTCTCTGGTTTTCACACTGTCTTGAATCTTGAGTGTTTCCTCGAATTGTAAGTCGCTTTGGAAAGCGTCTGCCAAAATAATGTAATGTAATGATTAAAAACAAAAACTGGAGTGGTTTTTGGAGTGAGTTTGGTGTAAACTGATTGTAAATACGTCTTTGCTCTCAGTTCCTCTCAGACTCTCTTTAACTGTCTACAAAAAATTTTAAAAGGAACAAACCTACTGGTCAGCTGGCACATGTGAAAAAAATCATGTTCCTTTTAGTTCCTCTCAGACTCTCCCTAAATTTCAGTGTTAACCTCCAACAACCTTAATGTTCCCTGAACTTGCCTGATCACAAGACGTTTGTCAAACTGGGCAACCTGTGGGGCTTTATCAGTCAGTTCAATCAGTCTTTTGGTTACACGTAGAGACTCGTAGATTTATTTACAGTTGTGGTGAATCTAACCAGACGTGTACAATACATGTATTTACTCTCCAAAACCCCAAGGTCTTCTGAGTGTTTATATGGACTGATGACGGTAAATGGTGGCAAAGGAATGTGATGGAAAAAAATCTATAGTAAAAATATTCTAAATTATTATGGGGCAGCTGGTGGCCTAGTGGTTAGGGAGTTGTCCCTGTGATAAGAAGGGGGTCGTGGGTTTGAATCCCAGGACTAGAATCCCAGGACTGGGTTTGAGGTACCCTCGAGCAAGGTACCGTCCCCATACACTGCTCCCCGAGTGTTGTGTTCCTGGCTGCCCGCTGCTTCACTTGGTGAATGGGTTAAATGGAGAGAAAGAATTCCGTGCTGTTCACACTGTGTACTGTGGTGTGTTCACATATGACAAATGGTCACTTTACTTTATTCAGTAATTATGGGTAGCTTTTACGTCTTTGCCTACACTCAGAGCTCTTTGCCAATGACGTTTTTCAGAACGTGTTTTAGACCCAAAATCTTCTAACCATGACCATGTGATGGAATAACTTTCTGTGAGGGAACTTTTAGAGACAAATGGCAAATGGTGGCAAATTATATGATGGGTAAAAATCTACAATAAAAATATTCTATAGTTATAGCTTTTACTAGTTTGCCCCATGTACCTTTCTGCCACCAATGCGTTTTCAAAACGTATTTTAGACCCAAATCTCTCAAATCTCTGGTAAAACAATGTTTCGCGTGTCAGGCAGTGCGACCATAACTACTTCATGGTATAACTTTTAGAGGCAGACGTCTGGTTCCATTCACCAACACTGTAAACAGTTCTGACTCGGCGAGTTTCATCTTAAACACTTAATTATTGAGAAATTTTAAAAAAGTGAATTCCAGATGTTCTGGAGCTTTTGGCCCTGCTATGCAATGTTATTGCACGAGGCTGCTCAAGCATAATTATCCCAATTTAAAAAGTATAAGTTCAGTAAATGTATGAAGTCCAGTATGTCAACGCAAACAGGTCTATGACAAAGAAACCCGTGCGCGTGAGGGTTTAATCACACCGCCTAAGGAAGGATGGTGTTCTTAGTTTCTTCTCTTTTTGCGTGATTGTTTTATGTGGTTTTCTTAAATTGGGGTGCACATGTGTTTTTCATTTTAAAAAAATCGAACATCTAAATCTCAAACCATTGGAATAACTTCCATCAAGTGGTAAAATTTGAGTTGTTTTGGACTCATATAAATAAAGTGATTGATGACGTCTATAGCAGTGTTAGAGATCAAGTTCTTAAATTTGACGAATTTGCATTTTTATAGCAGTTCATTATTACCATCTAAAAACTAAAATTTGCCTTTTAACAACATGACAGTGCAGTGCGTGGTTCATTTAGTTTATTCACAGAGTTTTTACACTTTTATACTTTAATATTACAATAATTAGCATTTAGGCCTTCTTTGAGATACTTATCTATACAGGCCCAAAAACAGCGCTGGGCATAAGCAAGCTTTAATCTAATTATTTGATTTATTCAGTTATTTTGCGTTATAAATTATCACTACTACTTGTGCTTTGGGGATTTTTTACATTGACTGAGGAAATGTTCTTTAAAGCTTGTAGACCCAAAACCATGGAGCTCACAGCTTATGTCTTTTCTTGGTACTCTCTTTTCCATAAACATGAAGATAAAAAATCTATATAAATTCAAGAAATATTATATAAACAAGTGACTTTGCAAACGGATGTTTGTTGTAAGCTCGGTTACATTTTTGTTCATTAAGTTATAAACAATGTAAATCCTCAAAGGTGTCTTTAAGGGAAAGGGGAATATTTGTACCTTTTCATAATCCAGTATTTCAAAAATAAAAGGCCTGGAGTTAAGACAGGGTGTATGGAGTCAGTACAGCTCAAAAAAATATTCAAAAACTGCAGTGAATTATGTGGAATTATGGCCCCCACTGTCTTGTCCTGAGGCGACCACGCACCTCAGTAACAGTTTTCCTGAGGCTACATATGTTTCTTTTTATTTTTAAATGGAATCCTTCCCAATTTTTGGGGAATGATTTATCTCTCATTTGGAATGTGATCCAGAGAAAGACAGGCCTATTATACTCGCCAATATTTACATTATTATTATTTTTATTTTAGACCTGCACAAATTTTAGAGCCCTCCACATACTTTACACCTGTGGCTAAATCTGGCAGAAGTGGGAGCACCGGAAGGAAATTTTTTATAATTTCTCAAAGCCCAGTGATGTTTAGTAAACAACAACAGGGAAGATGATGAACAATTTGGACCAGACCGGTTTGTCAAACGTAAGAAGTCTATTTTGGACGAGTCTAATCATGGTCCACGAGCTGCTACTGGAGGAAAGCAAGCTCGGGGACTGTCTTAAACCATAAATCTTAATCACAAACCTGAGGATCCCAACGATCATTCAGCTCTGCCAAACTCAACTCAACATTGTAAAATATTCAATGTTCAAATTGAGTTCAGAGTGGTAGAGCAGGAAAAATGCATTTGTAGGGGGTTAATTTGGGGTTTAATGTAGATTTTGCAATGCAGGGTTCCTCAGTTAGCCAGATAACTTAAGCCTAAAGTGAGGCTCATCCAATGGGAGAATAGGTGGGTATTCTTAGTACGCAGTGCTTTATCCTTCGTGTTTCAAAAGGTTTTCATTAATGCTTGTAAACTGTAACAAATGCAAAGTTGTCCAATAGTCTTCACCCCTGCGCCACACTCGGTCTGTTATGACCTTTATTGGTTGATTTGTGAAAAATCTTTCAGGATGAAAAAGCAATTGTTTTTTTTATCAGTGTTTAGAAACTGCGACAGATGCACTGCTGTGTAACAGTATTCACCCCCGCGATACATTCGGTCTGTGGTGGGCTTTGTTAGGTTCCTGCCCTAACACACCTGGTTGAGCTCTTCAGCTAAACGACGCGCGAGGTTGATAACGAGGTTTGGCCCAGGAAGAGCTCCAAAAAACGTGTACTAGATGTTGAAGCACCCTGCTGGCCCAGCTTCATGATCAGCTGACCGTGTGCCACGTGACTGCGCCTATCCGTTCTGCACAAAATGGAGTTGTCAGAGTCTGTGATGAAGGGGCTCCAGGCGCTGGCAGATCCAGCTTCTTTCGATTCCAGAACCTTCTCCGCCCTCGCCGAGGTGGCCTTCCACAGCCTGCTGTCCTCCGGAATCGACGGCGTCTTGGGTAAGGCGGTTGCTTCCCCTCCTTTGTGCTCCAGAGCTTCCTGCTCGGAGAAGCCCGTCCGTCTGCCAGCCTCGAGCTCCAGCGCTAATGCCTTTCTTATGCATGGGGTGTGTAAACAACTGCTCAGCTGTCCTGCAGTGCCAGCTTGTGATGGAAGCAGAGTAAACCCCCCCCCCAAAAAGCTCCTCACCAAATTCACCAGCCTGCCTAGACACTAGGCTAAGCTAGCATCTTAGCATGTGTTGTTGCCTATTCATGCATGCACAGCACAGGAACCGTAAACATGCTCAGATGTTGGATAAATAGACATTCATGTTTGAGGAAACATCTAGGCTAATGGTTGGCTGTTGGTGTCATATCTCCATGCACCAGACATGTTCAGTGCCGTGCAAAAGTCATTTCTTTGTATTTTGCTTTGAATCACCTTGTTGGTACAAAATACTATTTTCTGTCAGACTGTCTTATCTTTGTCTTATCTTGTAATCACCACTTGATCATCTGGAATCATCTGCACCTGTTTCTTCACTGGTTCAGGACTTAAGTTAGATGGTTCTGGTCTTTGTTCTGCTTGAATGATTCAGTCTCTGAAGTCCTTCAGGAAGATTGGAGAACATTAAAAATACAAGAAAGTCTGGATCTTTGGAAGCAAATTATGAAGAAATGATGGCTGCTTCAAGACTTTTGGACAGTGCTTAAAGCACCTTCAGCTGGTTTAAAGTTGAACCCATTGCTGACACTGGTTTTCTGTTCCTAATACAGCTTGTTCACCCAAACTTGTGCTCCAATAATGCCTAATGAAAAGTGTCAACATTATAAAGCCCCCCAACAGTTGGTTCTGGGGCTCCATCCACCTTGGGATGATTTGGAGTGGTGTTTGAGGTCTAGAACTGACCATCCAACATCAGTACCTCGCTAATGGTCTCACATCCTCACAGCAATGTTCCAACGTCTCATGTTGTTCCAACATCTCATGAGGCTCTTGCGGCAGAAAGGGGGGGGGGAGAATTGATAATTTATAATTAATACCTCTGATCTTTGAAGAAACATGATCGTTCTTGCATCAGATGTTGGATAAATAGATAATACATATCTTGGGCAACATTCATATTTATGGCAAGTTGTTTACTGTAGCCTTGTGTATGTGTGTGTATGTATGTATGTGTGTGTGTGTGTGGGTACTTAAGGCTAGATTCAGTTCAGTTTGTAGCTTTATTTCTCTCTCTCTCTCAGTATTTTTTTGGGGTAGGGGGAGGTCTGTTAAAATCACAGTGTGCTTTTTTTCCATCCACCATAGATCATCCAGAACTGAAGAACATTGATCAAGCTCTTCTGAAACACTGTCACGTCGCTGCGACAACATTTATACTTGAAGGAGTAAGGCAAAACGCAGACAAATCAGCCATTAGGTAACGCATAATATTTTGGTCAAACTTGATTTCCATAATGTGCCCAGAGAGATTTTGGGTTCCAAAAATTGCTTTTTTTTTTTTTTTTTTTTTTTTGCAGTTCATGCCTTGAAGATGCCAAATTTGATTCAGAAAGAGTGGAAACATTTTACACATTATATCAGGTGACCACCTCTTTCACAAGTGTAAAATTGTGACTAATTTGTGGAGTAACTTGTTCATGACCTTACTTTCAATTTCCTGTCTAGAAAAACAAGAGAAACTTAGAAAATCTGTTGTCAAGGTGAGTCATTAACTTCGTTGTGCTTATTTAGTTTTTGTTGAACTGGTGAATACAGAATGAATATAGTCTTGAAGTCTGATGGATGTAACTTGTTTTGTGGTTTGTAGCATCTTTATATGTATTAATCTATTGTCTATTAGTAATTTTAAACATGATTGCCTTTGCCTTTTTGTTTTTTTTTTAGTATTGCTGGATGCCCCCCTCACATAACTGATGCCTCTTGGCGCCTGGAATATTGCATGAAGGTAGCAAGTCGTGATTAACAAAATGCTTTAGAGATGCTCATACTTCTGCTATCCTTAATGACTCATATTGTTTCTTTTATTAGAATGGCCATGTGCACAAGGTTAATCAACCATCTTACCTGATTTCTTTCAATATTGAGGTATGAGTTTCTGTGTTTATCTTTGTTCACTTGTTTTCATGGCATGAACTAAAAACATAAAACTCATTTTACAGAATGGCGAACGGGAAGGAACATCTTCCGAAGTAAATTTTAGTTGCACGTTGGAGCAACTGCAGGTAATTTTAAATCATAACTAAAATTATAAATAAACCATCCAAACCTTGTTAATTATTCCACTAATATTGAGTCAATTTATTTAAAGCATTAATACACAATGCTTGCTTACTTCCAGCAGAATTGGAGGCTGTGACTTTAGGCCAGAGCTGCCTAAAGGCCAGAAAGTCCCCCTTACCCAGTGAGAGAACAACGTAATTTATTACCAGTATCCCACTTATTAGTTAAATGACCAAAATGCATCCACTGGTGTTAACTAGCCATCATAGTGTGTATGTGGTGTTTGGTGATTTAGGAGCAGGTGGGTGCTCCCATAGGGCCATCTCCCCTGTTAAAAAAATATCAGATCCCCTACTGAATACTCCTGTATCAATTACTGTATTCAATTTTCATTTTAAGATTGCATTACAATTTTGAAGCATATTAACAAAATATCTTATTCTGTGGGCTGCTCCCAATTAGGGGTCTCAACAGCAGATCAACGGTCTCTATTTCCTTCTGTCCTCTGCATCTTCCTTTCTCACACCAACTGTCTGCATGTCCTCCCTCACCACATCCATAAACCTCCTACTAGAACTTCCTCTTCTCCTCTTCCCTGCAGCTTCATCCTCAGCATCCTCCTCCCAACACACTCAGAGTCTCTCCTCAGCATCCTTCTCCCAACACACTCAGAGTCTCTCC
>JBBPCZ010021181.1:0-14385 GCA_037974445.1 Brycinus macrolepidotus
TATATATGTGTATATATATATGTATATATATATATATATATATAGATAGATAGATAGATAGATCAACAGATAGATAGATCAACAGATAGATCGATAGAAAGATAGACAGACAGATAAACAGATAGACAGACAGATATTCTTTATAGAGTTTCTCCAAACTTTTAAAAAATTTAAAGGTTCTTTACAGAAATCAAAAGTGGTTCTTCTATCTTTACTTTTAAGAATATGTATGGATGGATAGAAAGATAGAAATATATTGGCAGAGATGTTGGTGACTGAGTGACTTACCGTTGTTGTTGCGTCCTTCTCTCCGTAAACCACACAGCATGGCTGCGACGTCACAAATCCATGTCTTCACACACTGGAGTAAGGGAACCGTTTATGTTCTACCATAACCTGTGTCTATCCAACTTTACTACACCATTCAACAGCTCATTGTGGATTCCAAAGGTTTAGTGTCCCAGCACTTTTGTCAGTTCTGCTAGAGTGGTCCCTCTCAAAAGAGCAGTGCACAGCACAGAATCCTCTACTAGAATATATGATCTTTCTGTGGAAGACGATAGCTGACTAATGCAGCCGAAATGGACTGCATGTTTCCAGATGGAGAAGTCATAGCATTCAGTGTTCAATTCTGTTCTGTGGTATGTCCTGTTAGAAGTAAATTGCACTAAACCTGTATTCAGTGAAGAAGTAAGTAAAAGGTGAGTGAATGGATGAATGAGAGTAAATTGTATGATCAAGAGCACACACACATACACACAAACACGTGTGTGTGTTTCTCCCCAAGGAATTTCACTCAAGCTTGCCACCTCTTGATATCCCTATTTGATGTCATTCTAAATGACAATCCACAGGTAATATCCAAATGTCCACATAGTTACGCTGATCCAGTAAACTCTAAATTACAATGTCCACTTACTATTAATTCCCTACAAAATGATGTCTAAATTCTAGGATCTAGAGATAGTGGCTAACATCTACACCACAATATCTAAACTCTTATGTCTAAAGATATATTGGCTCTCCATACCTCAATATCCAAACTCTAGGGTCCAAATGTATAATGATTAACCATTCAAATGTATCCAAAATCTGGTGTCCAAAAATAAAATGACTCTCTAGATACAATGACTCTCTATTCCACAGTATCCACTCTAGTGTCCAAATATGTAATAATTATCCATACCACAGCATCCAAACTCAGGCTACTGATTCTCCAATCTAACATCCAGCCACCGGCAAACATAACCCACTCTGCAATCTCCAAACTGTAGCTCCCAAACAGGCTGGGACCTCCAATGCTCCAAACCCTAGTGTCCGGTCAAACAAAGACAGACGTCCATTCTGCACCCTATAAAGCTCCAGAATCCAAAGCAGTGAAGTAGCTCCAGTCATTAAAGTCCATGTCTTAATCCACTCTGGCCATTCCGTGTGTACGGTAGTAAAGCAGGGCGGGACTGAGAGAGGGTCCAGCTGTGTGTGTGTGTGCACGCGCTGCAGCACAAGGCTGGAATGAAAGCGCAGCTACACACACTGCACATGGAGTGAGAGATTCTATCCTTCTCTTTCTGTCCTCCTTCTCTCCTTTCGCTCCTCCCTCTCTTCACACTAGCTTCTTTCCCTTCCTACTCTACCCTATTAATCATCTCTGTTCACACACACACACACACACACACACACACACACACACTCAAGTGCCTAGAGAGTGTTGTGAGTTGCTCCTTGCCAGTGGCTTGGTGTAGTCACATACTTTAATGTGCTATACCACACACACACACACACACATACACATACACATAGACAGCCCCCAACCCCCTCAACCCCCCTGGCATAAAAACAGACACACACAAACACCTCCTCAATCCAACCTCTCTCTCTCTCTCTCTCTCTCTCTCTCTCTCTCTCTCTCTCTCTCTCTCTCTCTGTTTCTCTCTAGGGCACTCACGTGCCCCATCTCCCTCCATTTAACAGTCTGTTAGCTCAGTCTGAGATTTCCACAGTGCAGCACACTGCTAATATGTCTTCTAACTCAACAGTATAATGAGTGGATGCACAGGGATCTGCATTATAGGCTAATAGAAAAATACTTTAAAGTTGAGCTCTCAGAGGCAATTACCATGCAGTTATTTCATCATTTGGTAGAGTGGAAAGATGTGATGTAAAGTGGAATAACAGTGATCACCAAAAACTGAACTGTACTACATCTATACAGCATACTGCAATAACATCATGCAGTAAACATATTTCAGAGCTTATTTAAATAGCACAAGCCCTACAATATATCCTCCATTCTGATCAAAACATTCTGTCTATTCTGTCTATCCATCTATGTATATATATATAGATAGATGGATAGACAGTATATATATATATATATATAATATACACACACACACACACACACACACACACACACACACACACACACACATGCACAATGAAACAACAGTTTAAAACCAACAACAGAGTGATTTAATCTCTTTTAGTTTGGTGACCCTGCCTTGAAGAGAATGCATGTGCTTGTATCCCCCAAGGAGAGAGAAGAGGAAGGTTAAAGAGAAAAAAAATCCAAAGAACATGGATTTGCAAAAGTTGGTAGCATTTTAGGGATCACCAAGTCTTCCAAAGTTTGGAGGAGGATCAGTGATGCTTTGAGGCTGTTTTTTTCTCAAAAGGCCTTGTGAATGTTATCATATACTTAAATATACCCCCAAAAAACTTAAACCGGGTCACATTTGGATCTTCAGTGGTTCGTAGTTGGATCTTGATCCAAAACAAGCAATCCCTACCCAAACCTCACTGAAAACATGCAGGGTGAACTGAGGAAAGTCTCATCAAGCAATACAGGAGAAGACTCATTGCCGTTATGCTGACAAAAGCCATGTTTGAATTATTTTGGATTACTTTATCAGGAGGATGTCTGTAATAAAAGTTTTACACATCTCTTCAATGACAAAACCCTGGAAATCCGGTCAGCATTAAAATTACACCACAAGTGTGGGATGTGAGGTGACATCTGCCTGAAAAATAACAGAGACATGGATCTGGGTGTGGGTAAAATGATCTGAACACCTCTGAGTTCCAGTGGAAAACAATAGAAAATTCAGCCTGATTCTCTCAGTAACAAAACACAGACATTACCAGTACAGACAGAAATAAAATCACAGAGCTGTCCTTGTAAAAGAGCAGATTACTTCAGGACTACATGTTAATTTAATCCCATCTGAATAGGACTAAAGGGGGGTTACAAAAGTACAAAATGTGTGGGAGCCATTTATTATGACATGCATTTTTATTTAAAAAAAGGGGGGGGGGGTTTAGTCGTGCAAAACTAAATTTACTTTATTTAAGGGTTACATTTTCTCATATATTCACTGTGAGACTGATTAACCACAAAAACATTTTTCATTCAATACTGTATTTCAGTACTGAATCATTCAACATTGCATTACATTAGAGTAAAGGAGAATTAAACAGAAAGAACTTGAGGATAACCTAAAGAATCTGCTCTGCCTCAGGAGGGTCTATCAGTAACTCTATCATGTTTCATTGTCTAGAAAGATCTTTCACTCACGGAGAGCAAATGCCTTCTTTCTCGACAGCAACTGTGTGAGTGTGTAAGTGTGTGTATGGTGTAGGCTGTCCAGTGCTCACACCTGTCTCTCCATTTGTCCGTCTGTCACTTGCAGATATCACCCCACACCCATTTCCCTTATATAAACTTTAAACACCCACACACACATACATACACCGACAACATATGTTGGTTTTACTGTGTTTGTGAAGACATTCCATTGACTTGTGTAACACTGATATCAGTAACACTAAACCTAACCCTAACCTTAACTTCAGTAACCAATATGCAATCATCAATTTTTTTTCTTAAAAAGTGGTGAAAGCAGCACATTTATTTATGAGAACCAGCAGAATGTCTCCACTTCTACAGATTTTACAGTATTCCTCTCACTCCTAACATTTGGTCCTTACAAAGAAATACATACACACTCTCTCTCTTTCTGTCACACACACACACACACACACACACACACACACACACACACTCTCTCTCTCTCTTCTGTCACACACACACACACACACACACACACACACACACAAACACATACACACACACACAGTCGCTTCTGATACATTCACGACATCCTGGCTGTCCTGTCCCTGACATGAAGAACAGGGCAAAAGAGATCAAAGAGACAGGCCCATGTTCTCTCTCCTCTGCTTTTATCTGACAGTGCTGCTGATATGGACAGACCTGCAGCTCCCACTCTACTCCTACCTGCCTCAGCCATTCACTAATATAATGCAGCAGACAGTGAGATTTATATGTTTAAATGTATTTTTATGTTAAAGGACACCTTAACACACTGCAGTCAATGGTGTTCAGTCAGTCAATCACTCAACCTTTATTTAAACCCACAGGGTCCACCCTGTAAAATCCATCATTTGCAATGTAATTAGAATAAGGAAGGAGGGATTATGAATAGTAATAAGCATATCAAGCCTAAAAACACATCAAATCAGTAAATACATAAAATATGATAAATTAAACACGCAAAGTTACCAAGTCAAAATGAACAGAAAACATTATGAAAATACATAAAATAATAAAATTACTAAGGACAATTAGATGCATAAACAATCACAAATTCCCAAGAGAGCTATTAAAACCACCTGCTTAATATTGTATAGGTCCCCTTCATGGTGCCAAAACAGCTCTAACCTGTCTATGGATGGGAATTCATAAGATTTTATTAATACCAATGCCATTATCGATTCTGCTTATCGGTCAGATTCTTTATTGATTTAGGAAGGTGAGACATATGAAAGTAATATTTACCCAGTAGAATATTGCCCAGAGCTTCCAGACGGGCTAATCTTCACTCCCCTCAGTGAGCCTTGCGTCCCAATGACCCTGTAACCAGTTCACCGGTTGTCCGTCTGTGGACCACTTTCGGTAGGTACTAATCACTGCATACCAGAAACTTCCCACAAGACCTGCTGTTTAGAAGATGCTCTGACCCGGTCGCCTAACCATGACAATTTGTGCCTTGTTAAAGGAGCTCAGACTATTACAGTTGGACATTTTTTCTGCTTCCAACATAACAACTTCAAGAACTTATTGTTCACTTGCTGCCTAATATATCCCACCTCTTGACAGGTGCAACAAGATAATCAGTGTTATTCAACTGACGATGAAACATCTAAAAAAAAAAAAAAGAACTATGTAATGTACGATAAAACAGTTCCAGGCTGCGTGGAGTTTGTTAGAAATTAAAATGCCAACTGACATCAGCGAGAGAAGCTTTGGAGTGTCCTGTAAAAAATTCGAGCTTGCTGAAGCAGATTGTCCCAGTTCAGTAAAAACTCTACAGCTGAAGGTTGATTTAATCACTGGAACAAGTTTGATTTCCATTATTTATAGTAAGCATTGATGTATGAAGGATAATAAAAATCTGTGTCAACTTTACTTGAAACATCCCATTGCTCAGGATTACTGCTTCTGATAGAAAAAGATTACAAACAAAGCAGAACAGGGAACACAGGGTCACAGCACTATAGTCTGTAGCTGTACAGATTAAACTTACGAAGAGCTTGATAATGAACTGATAATGAACTGATTATGTAAAGGAAGTAGTTAGGCAGAAAGCAAAATGTGCAGTTTCCCTCTTATCCCAAATTCTATTGCTCTGCAAAGACATGGTATCCATTTTTCAGTTTCTTGCAAAGAAGAAACTTCTTAGCTTCATGCAAACCGTTACAAATCATCACACTTTTGCATCTGACCACAGTGAGTCATAAAGTAGACTTGGTTTTGTGGTTTCTGACATTTCATGACATACTGCTGTCTATACAAACTGTCAAAGCTTGGCAGATTTACATTTCAAAGTGACTGCTACTGCTGTTTTTGTATCTAAGTAACATACATTTATGCATTTTTATAATCATTTAAGTACATTTTACACTTAAAAGTACAGTCACAAGTACAGCAGCTCATCTTACTGTGCGAGTGACAGAAATACACTAGAGGAATGTAAGAAAGAATGTGTAACATGTGCTCCTGTTATAAAATGACTTTCTCCAACAGGTGGAAATGTTTACCATTTCACATTTCGATATATGGGTTTAATGAGATATATTCTAGAATACTTGTCAGAAATTGGGTATTTCTCAACACTGAGACTTGGGCCTGTTTTGGGGAGTTTGGACTTCAGCTCAGGAATATAGAATCCTGAGGAGGGGAGGATGCAGAACACTCAGTCTGCACTTGGAGCAAAAAATTCTATTAAACCTTAAGAAAACGGGTATAATAAGTGGTTGCTTAAACCTTAGTTATGTGTTAGTTCCTCTGCCACCATTGCCACTACTTTGTGTGAAATGCATTCATAGGAAACCTGATTGCCCAAGAACATTTCCAAATACATTTACAGGTGTTTGATCTGTTTTTGGGTGCATGTGAAATTTGAACTGGAATCGTTCTGGAGCCATGACTGATGACATTTTATAAGTTTATGAGAATGCAAGTAGAGAGAAGAAGTCGTACTGAGAAACGCTGAGGTTGGTTTCGAAAGGTTGTGATACACACTGTCCTCTTGTGGTTTGGAACTTGAATTACAGAGCAGCACTGGCATCTTGTTTCCTAATAACCACTAATGGAAGCTCTCATATTGCTCATAGAATACATGAACATTTAAAGAATCCACACAGCAAACACCTCCGTTTGGCTGACAGTACACGCATACCTTTTCTCAGATGTAGGAAATGCTAGTCACTCTTCAAAAAGTGTTAAAATGTCAGGATTAATGCTTTGATACAAATTACTTGGAATAACATCTTGTTTCATTAACTTCCACTCAATGTTGAAAACATTTTTTCTTTTCCTGTAAAGTTACTTAGGTTAGGATTTGTGTCAATATAAATACATCCTTTATAAATATGAACACACAAACACACACATGCACCCTGTTACCTTTCATTCTTCCTCTGATGACTCCCATGCGACAGCGCAGAGAGAAGAACACCCTTCTCTTTCCTTTCACTCCTCCGCCTGATCCCTTCTTCAGGGCGCTGACTGAGGAGGGTACTCCATCTGGGAGGCGTTTGGGGTTGATACTGCAGCTCACACGCCACATCTCAACTTTCCTCCCTTCTGCTCTCTCTCTGTTCTTTATGTTTATTCTTCTAGCACACAAAAACCACGCATCACCCTCGCTCACACACACGCCTCTCCCTCTTTATCCTCACCTCTTCTGCCTCTCTCTCCTTCCTGGCAGAGTTTTGTTTTCATTCCCTGTTGGATATCCTATTGGCTTCTTCATGTGTGTGAGAGAGAGTGTGTTTCACACTGGTTTCATTTCATTTCATTGGTCTTCATATAGTCACGTCACACAAAAACCTGATGAGAGCTGCCACAACAACAAAAACATACAAGCTGATGCTGTTCAGAGCAAAAGGTGTGTGTGTGTGTGTTTGTGTGTGTGTGTGTGTTTCTGGCCTGTAGAGTAGAAGGCAGATGGAGAGGAGCTTCTCTCTGCAGAGATCCAGTCTGGCAGAACCGCAGGAGTTGTCCTTTCCAGAGACCACAACACACCTCATCTACTGCAGCCGGCTGCAAAATGTATAAACATTTTTAAACATTTAATTTAAATTAACAATGTCTAAAAAGTTGCTTTAAATGAATTAAATTTAATACTTAAGCAGACAGACAGAACAGAAAGATAGACAGATGTATTGATAAATAGATTTGCCTATACAGATAGCCAGACACAAATGGATAGAGTGATAATTTGACATAAATCAGAGTATTGCAATGGTTTTCAGGCCACTTTGTGGACAGCAAGACAAACTTTTCTTAACCTTGTCAATTTTACTAGTTTCCACCACAGTTATCACTGATTTTCTCATGTGGCCGTTAACTGTGGTTACACATATATTCAATTTTAATATAAATATTATATGATATACAATATAACATCTACCATTTAAACAGGCATCAGTCATATCAGATTCAACAAACCAACAGAACAGAAAAAAGAAATAATAATTAGAAATACAGCTTATTAAGTTTTTCTGTGGCCCCCTTAGAGATCCCAGTGGTGCCCCAGTTTGAGAGCCACTGAGAGCCCACAACATCCTGTCCTTGAGCTTTTCCATCTGCACACTACTATTAACTAAAAAAATGCCCGTTTTATACAGCTAGGTACTATTCAGGCTGAAAAACACCAATACAGATTCGGTACTGAGAATAAGCATTAGAATTGTTAGTGGAATCTCATTGTGCAGATTAGCTTAAAATGCACACAGAGGAATCCCTTTAGCCAGCAGGCCTGAGTTTAGTACTGCCACAACCTTTTAACCTTTTAACCACTGCAGCACATATCCTGTCCTCTTTACCAGAGAGCTTGCTGCGAGTACATGGATGGGCTTTTGGTGCATTTTCCCCCATCAAATCAGTGGTCATGTTTGTATATTTTGTGGGTGGGTTACAGATTAGGAGAGGTAAACAGGAACATTGAAAAAATGGGACAGAAAACAAATCAGTGGTAGCTAAAGAATACACATTGCACGGCATGTTAAACAAGGAAGTGACTTTCTTCCTCTGTGAGCATTTCATTATTTTGGATCTGCATGACAGATCTTGTTCCAGTTATTGTCCTCTCACTGTCATTTTCACTTTCCTAATTTTACTCACAAATTAAATTTGAACATCTCCTCTGTATTGACTACTAAAGTAACTCTAACTGCTAAATTAGACTTTATACACATTTATTTGCTGGACTGTTCAGCACATTTTAATTTCACATGGAATTTTTTGCATTTATTTACTGTAAAAGACATTTAAGCTGCTCCAGATAGTAAAGTGCTAGCAAATTGTGTCCATTCCTTCTATCTTAAATTACGAAATCTATAATTTCTTAGAATGTCCACTCTTCCAGTGATACTAGAGGGACTTCTGTGTGATGGAATGGAAAAGTAAAGTAAAGAGGCCCCTCATAGTCACGCGTGAACACACCACAGCACAGCACACAATGTGAACAATGTTAAATTCTTTCTCTGCATTTAACCCATTCACCAAGTGAAGCAGTGGGCTGCCACCAACAGGGCACCCGGGGAGCAGTGTGCGAGGACGGTCCCTGCTCAAGCGTACCTCAGTGGTGCCATGAGCAGTCCTGTTAATCGAACCCATGACCTTCTGATCACTGGGGCAACTCCCTAACCACTAGGCCACCAGCTGCATCTTCAATACGTCCATGTGACGAAGAAGGAAAATGATTCTGAAACCTCAATGTTAACAGGACACCCAGAAAGCAATATCAGTTTCTTAGGTGTTCTCCTCGCCAAAGTTAAAGACGTATGCTGGAGACACACAGTGAGTGCAGATCGAACAGCTGCCTGTTCATTGTGAAAGTGCTTGAATGACGCATTTTCTACAAATTATCAATAAACAGCCATGCTCGTCACATGATGAGTGACTGTGTTAACGGAAGTATCTTTGTTCCCCACTCGTATTGCGAGATGTCCCGCCCCCTGCGCTGCGGTTGGCTAATGAGGGCGCATCTCTCTGCTGTGATTGGCTAAAACTAGGGTCTCTCAAGCTGAGATGAACGACTAGCCAATCACAGCGCAGGGAGGCGGGACTTGTCGAATACATGCAGTGAAGGTACCTGCGTGAACTTTTTCCCTAAACTCTTCACTGATTTTGCACCTTAATTGTTGACATGGAGAACGCACCGATATCAAGGTGAGGGCAAAGGTTGTTACACCTTCTTTTGAATGCTCAGTATGTTTAATGTTTAAGTTTCTTGGCTTTGAAACACAGCTGAACTATTTTGTTTCACTTTGAAGTTATGGATCCTCTCAAGGCTATGGCACTGTGAACCCTGGATACGTGGCTTCTGCACCAGGTAAATATCACTTTTAGCCTGTCTTCTATCTTCTAGACGTACTCAGGAATAATCAGCCACATCTCAAAATCTTTATTAGATACACACACACGTACTTTCCTTTACTGCTCACTACGGGAGGCTCATCTGCTGTAAAGGTCAGTGTAGGTGTAAAGGACTGTCATGTACTATCAGCCAGTCACCCTTTACCTGTCATCAGCGGTTGGTTTCTGACCGTTGTTGGCCAGATATGATGTGGGAGGAGGAACACTCTCAGAAACACTTGTGTGGAAGCTTTAGTAGGTGTGGTCTAGAGTGGTCCGCTGCCTACCAGTGTGGAACCACAAGTAGGTTGTTGGTGAAGGTCTAAGCAGACGATTTGCCCAACTCTGTACAGCAGACCAAAAAGAAAAGTGTTTCTGATAAAGTGTCAGGTAAGTGCTTGACTTGCAAAACATTAGAATATCAGACAACACTGCTGAATGTCTTTTTCTTTTATATGGATAAGTAAAACCGTCTTAAAGTTGTGAAGCTTTAGCTTTCGAAATGTTTCCTGTCGTCTTGAAATGCTGAAGTAACCAAGGGAACGTCAGGAATAACAGGTTTTTACTGAGGGGAGCGTCCCAAATTGAGCCCTGAGCTGTTTCCCAATACCAAGAACACGCCTGGTGTTTAATTGAGACACTCACACCTGTCAGAGTTTGTTTGACATGTGATGTGTCCTTCTTACTGCTAAACAGCCTACTCAGCTAAATTTACCAGACCCACGGAGCAAAGATACATCCAAAATACGTCTTTTGAACGTCCAGTGTTGACGTTTGCAGGACCTCTATACAGGGTTTGAAATTAGTTCAAATTTGGTCATTGTGGACATCTTGTCTTATAACCAGCCACCTAAAGACTAATTATAGACATTATTTATGCTCCTTCTGAACCAAATTTAAGTAGTTTCCTCTGGGATAAATAAAGTTTCCTGATTCTGATTTTGAAATTTGCTCTTATTTACAAACAGTCTCGCCACACATTCAATTAAAACTCACTCTATTTAAATGGAATTTCATTTTTAAGCAAACAATTAATAGCTTACGGTAATAAGCCAACAGTACTATACATGGAACCCAATGCACATGAATGAACAGTCTCCTAAGACATCTTATGTGTAGTCCACATAATGGACAACACCACACGCACACAGACTCTCCCTTCCATTCTCCCTCCCTCCAACCCTTGCAGCTTTTTGCACATTTGCAGGTCTATACAGACATTTGTTAACTTTTTAAATGTATAAAAATGTTCTTATAAACTGAATTCTTTTTAAATTATATCTCTATTTTGTTGGATTGATATTGTCTTGTGTAGATTGATATTGTCTTGTGTAGATTGATATTGTCTTGTGTAGATTGATATTGTCTTGTTTAGACTGATTTTGTCTTGTCTGTGTAGCACAGCCAGTGGGTATTACATTTCACTGTATGTTGTGCTAAGTAGGACTGCATGTGTCAAATAAAACTCTTGAACTTGAACTAATGCTAAAGTTCATTATATTAATGATACAGCCTCTTCATCGGCAATGTGCGGGTGCTAGCTGTAAAACAGCAGGGAGGGCTGTGATTAAGCCCGGATTTTGAATATATTTCTGATTTCTCAGTGGATTCTGAGATAAGAGTCAGGCTGAAGAGGCAAATGAGCTGATGCAATCACACTAATAAATAAAAACATAAGTAAGAATAGTTCTGCAGTATATAGAGGATAAATACACACATGATTCTGAAGAATTAAAAATAAACAATGAAAATAAGACTTGCTTTTAGTTCCCAGTAAATCTTCTCTACAGGACACATTTTCATATCTTCATTAAGGTATTTAATTTGTAATTCATTGTAATATCAGAATCAGAATATGTTTATGTTTGGAATGTGTTGTAATATGTTTGGTGGATCCTGGAGCAGTTTTCAGAGAGGAAGAATGTTGACAATGCCTATGAGTTTTAACTCATGGTCTTTTAATTATATTATTTGATTTAACTCTACATTTTGACATTTTACCCTGTCTAATGTTAATTGAGATTTGTACAGTGCCCAGTGTTGTAAATAGCCAGGTTGTGTTTAGTGTTGCTAGCTAAGCTAACCAACATGATAATGTTAAATTCTGTGTTTGAAGTAGCATTTAGTATACAAAAGTGTCAAAATACAGGATCCTAGTTCATTTGCTTTAGGTAAGGTAACAGCACCCTTTTTTACTTAAGGATAATATCACATATTCTATAAATAATATGAATAATCAGACACACTTCAGTGTTTGGATCACTGGATCAACCAGAGTTTTTACTGAAATGGGAAAATCTGCTTTTAGCAAAAGAGCCCCAGCAATCTGTAATTTACTACAGGATACTCTAAAGCTCAGCTTGCTGTCGGCTCTCAACCATTTCAAACTCTTTACTCTTCCTAACCACTGCCGCAGATTCTGTAACTGTAAATTCTGTAAAATTATCTTCTGCTGATGTTAAAATCTTTTATCGTTTTACCTTTTTTATTTATTATTTTATCCGATCGTTGTGTTTGGTTCTATGATTTTAGTTAGTCTTATTTTATTTATAGTCATTAATTCTAGTTTGTTTATTTATATTTCATATTTTGCTTTTATTGTTTTTACTTCTTTTATAGATATATATTTTCTTTTACTGTGATTATTTTTTATAAAATATTTTCAATATCTGGTTTCATTTATTTTTGGATCCCCCCTTTTAATTAAAGTTTTGTTGTTCATTTGATCTTTTCCTAATTTCTGTATTTATTATTATATAATCTTTGTTCAGTGAGACTTTTTGATTAAACTGATTAAATTCCATTTTAACATTCTGAATCTCTTTATTCACTGTAAATGCTACGTTGTAAATGAGGTTAACCCTTAATGTGTCTGAGTAAAAAAAAAAAAGGCTGATTGATTGATTGATATGAACTGTTCCATTCATAGACAACTTTTTACCCTCTTTAAACCATGCTGCTTGCCCGAGGCAACAGACATTAACAGCCCACCTTTAATGTAGACCCTGTCAAGCTGGCTCCTCTCTGAAAATGAAAACTGCTCCACCAAACAAACAACCTCTTTTGTGGAAAAGTTAGATAGTTCCTTAATTAGGAGGTAAAAAAAAATAAAAGTAGTCCTCTACATTTTCATTCAACTTCCATAATATTTTCCCTACTATGACCTTAAATGAGGAAGTGCGAGAAGGATCCATAGGCAAAGTAAATCCATAGGTGTTTTACGACATTTGGAACAAAAGGATCCCTTCAGACACGCCCAAAGTTGTGTCTTGCACTGCAGGCATATAGTGCCTACCCTTCAGTCTCAGTCACAGTTCTGCGCTTGTGGGAGCACGTACAGAGAGACACTTCACCTAGTTAGATTTCAGAGAGTTGACTTGAGGCTTGAAAAGGGTAAGTTATCAAATTGTGAAACTATTAAATGATGTGACATATTAAATATTATTAAATTATATTATTATTCAATTTTACCTAATCCTGGATGTTGTCTTGTAGAAGGAGAATTTTGCTGTTCTTTCTTTTCTTCAAAATGTTGCTTACCTAAGTTGGTGTTGTACATTTGATTATAGAGACACAAAAAGGAAAAGTAGTCCTAAGAATATGATGGTATTAAGTGTGGTCTACAATAGCTGGCCTGTATTTGTCTTTGCAACTTCACAGTTTTCTTAGACTTAAACATCTTAAAACCTTAAAATGTTTGATGAAATGGTACATTATTTGTTAGTATGAAAAAGCCCACAACGCTGAGCTTGAGTGCCTGAAATATTTTTTTTTTTCTAATGACAAGCAAATTCTGTGGTGTATATTCAGTTTAAAGCCATTTTCTGACAAGTTGGTTTTCTTGCAGGTATGTCGGCCGCCCCTGCAAATGCGAATTACCCCTCAGCGCCTCCTGCCACTATGTTCGACAGTGTCCCTGGTTATGAGGGGACAGTTGCAGGCGGAGGAGGTGAGTCAGTTTTTCCTTAAATAAAATGTATAGTTCTAAATGGTGCCAGTGGTGTTTGATGTGCACTGAGTAAGCCTTTTCACCAGCTGATTCAAAAAATCCCTATTGTCTGAATAATCTTGTGCATTCCTTTAAGTGTGTGCATGAGTCTTTTGTAATTAGAAAATCTTTTAGTTTCTTTCTCTCACACTCTCAATTTCATATGGTGTTTTCCTGACATAGGTGGGTACCTTCCACCTCCTATGCCAGCGGTTCCGATGCCTGTACCAGAGCCTGGCCCTGTCCCGCCAAACTGGCAGTAAGCACCCCTCTTTTCTTTGTCAGTAAAGAGTAAGATGGCATTTGCAGGGCTCGAAATTAACTTTTTTACTTGGTAGCACTGGTGCTCCCAACTTCAAAAAGTTAGGAGCACCAGGAAAAATTTAGGAGCACCTCTCGCGCTTAAAGTGCGTAGATTCAGTGGCGAACGCTGTGTTACCTGCAAACTCCGTCC
>JBBPCZ010021257.1:0-14382 GCA_037974445.1 Brycinus macrolepidotus
AAATTCCCACAGAAACTCCAAAATCTTGTGGAAAGCCTTCCAAGAAGAGTGGAAGCTGTTAGAGCTGCAAAGGGGGAAACAACTCCATTAAAGTCTATGTATTTTAATGCAATGTCATTAAAGTCCCTGTGGTCAGGTGTCCCAATACTTTTGTCTAAATAGTGTATTGTGATGCCGTGCAATATTAAACCCCATTAGTGTATCAATAATAAGTCGTAGTTGAAAGCTTGCACTTTTTTGACCGAAATGGTAATTTTTCAATTACACGAATTCATCCAAAATTGTGATTGGCCAAGATGCTCAAACATACAGTGAAAACACAGTGATTGCTTAAAGGCTCATTTGCATATTGAAGTATTTAGTAGTGCAAAGGCCAGTATAACAATATGGATTAGCAAATGAAGTATTGTGCAGCCTTTATACCAGCCTTGCAACATAATGGGGCAAATATGCTTGCCTTAATAGTGATGCACAGGAAATAAATCTGGTGCATGTGATGTAATGGGACGATATGTACCCCATGTGGAACCACGCATTGCTTTGAAATACAAAGCCATACTGTTATTCAGAATCAGAATCAGAAACTGTATTGATCTCGGATGAAATTCCTTTTGCTACGACTGCACAGGCATTCAGAAACACAAAGAAAAGAACAATATCAAATATAATATAGTCAAAACATAATGAAACTCTCCAGAAAATGTTATGCACTATATACACTATGCTATATACCCAAAAAAGCGGCGGTCAGTAAAGGAGGTGGATATAAATAACTATGGATAAATAAATAAAATTACTGCTGAGGTCGGATTAATTTCCCCCTAACCACATTTTTAAAGGCAACGGCTGAAATACATTAGTAAGCATGACCTAATGGACCGTATCATCGAAATCCAAAAGTTTTACACAGTGAGTAATAAACACAAGTAAGCAAGTTTCTCATTGTGTAGCAAGTGTTTCTTATTGCCTAATGGTCCATAATATCCGAGCGCAACCTGCAGGGAAGAGCAGCCTAACGAGCGTAGGCCAAATGATAGGCCTGCCCTTGTGTGGCTTTGCAAGCATAATGAATGGCTCTGAATAAATCCGAGGACAGAGGATTTCATTATGGCTGATCTACTTCTGTAACTTACTATTTGTGCATTTAAGTAGATTTCTGCAGTTGTAGGAGTGTTCATACAGCATGGGCTTGTTTATGAAAGTTACTCATTGATGCCATGCAAGCAAAGCATCATCATGAACTCAATTCATGCCACAATTTCTCACTGAAAACCATTGGGGACATGCCGAAGACGTGCAGTTGATTTTTTTGGCCCCCTAGTGGTATGGGCATGCACAATAACCACTAGGAACAGAAAGTGCAAGAAAATGTTCCAACTATTCATCTGTGAAATGCATGAAGTCTTTCAATGGATGTCAGAACAGCACAGTAATGCACTAGAGTACACATGAGCAGTCAGATCACTTTTGTTTTCACATTGCACGTCCCAGCATGGACGTTGGAATCACTTCATAAACCGCTGTTCGCAGAGAAAAGGCCGCAGCTGACATTTCCCCTCTGCTCAGCTTATCTGAGCTTTTTTACAATATCAAAGCAGAGGCTTTGCACAGGATCTGTTTACAGGCCCTATCACAGCCGTAATTGGGACAGTGTACGAAGCGGCCTTGCAGGGAGTTCAAACAGCAGCTGCTTTCAATTTAGCCCTCAGCTGCTCGGCTCTCCGAGACCCTCCAAAACAAGAAAGAAAGCAGGCTGAAGCTGTTTTTTTTTTTGGAGAACGTGTGTATATTAGATATGCTGTATGGTGCTGTGGGCGAATCGGAAGTGAGGTGTGGTCTATGAGTTAACTGAGCTCGAACTGACCTCGGAAATAACGAACCAAATCTACTACAAGCCAAAGGAAACAAAGCGTCATCAACAATGACATCAACAGCAGGAATAATAATAATAATAACCAGAAGGAGAAGAAAATGATGGTGTGTTTCCTTTGGATTTATTTGGTCACTGACGCTCAGTTAACATGAAATAACAGATTCCTTTTATGCCATAATAATCCTAAAAAGAATAACATCAAGAACAGCAACTGTAATAACAACTCTTATTATAACAAGTATCTTTTGGTTTGGCCTTGAAACTTCAAGGTAGTAGTAAGGATAATGGTAGTAATGGGTTTAACAAGAATAATATTGATCTTGTGGACTTTAACCTGAAATAAAGAAATAAATAACAGATCCAAAAATCAAATCAATTTAAATAATACTAATATCTTTATAATAAATAATAGTAGATGATAACAAATGATGATGATGATGATGATCATGGTGATAATGATGATAATTAATGATGAATAATTACTACTACTACTACTACTACTAATATTATTATTATTAATAATAATAATAATAATAATAATAATAATTGGGATGTTTTGGGTGGTTCATCCTATATTCTTACTCCATTTCGGACATGAATGTTTCATTCCTCTGCACTTCAGATCACTTGGCAACCCATTTTCTTTAAGGTTTTAAGATACGTTTGAGATGTTCAGTCAGAGTAAGCGTGTATCTTATTCATTCTTCTGTTTCCTCAGCAATTAATTAGCAAAAATACAGTATGTCCAGTGAATTAACTGAATCTCAAGCATCTTGGTAGCCCAGGGCAACGTGTGTTAGATATGGGCCTGATCTGAACACTGCAAAACTGCTGGTGCACCATATGGAGTTGGGTTATACCTGCTGTATTGATTTACCAAACTATTTAAAAGATTGTGATTCTGCCTGTAACCAAGAGAATGATCACTTACACTCATTGGTGTTTCCAAAAATCATTGCAGCTACTATCATAATATGTGGCCAACACCTTGTCCACTGTGTCAGTACAGTTCTGTGTTTCCATTTAGATTAGGAAGAATGGTCAGAACACCACACAGATGCAGCAGATCTACTTTTTGGGCACCCAAACAAGTTCAAAACCATCTGGGCTTTTGTGGCCTGTTCAGATGCTTAACTGATGCTTAATTTCCTAGCGCAGTGATTCCCACCCTAGGTCCTGAAGGCCCACTGCCCTGCACATTTCAGTGTTTTCCGTGCTCCCAACACACCTGATCCAACTAATCAGCTCACTGAATTGAAGCAGATGTGTTTTAGCAGGGGAAGCACTAAAGTGTGCAGGGCAGTGGGTCTCCAGGACCAGGCCTGGGATAATAGTAGTGTGAGACAATAGTGGCCTCTAGTGGAGCAATATGGTATTGCAGGCACTCGATCTTTTTAAGGTACTTCAAGAAAAGTGTAGAAACTGACCAACTGATAACTTTTATGCAAATAGAAAATAAAAACTAATTTGTTGCAGCTGGGAAGCTTCCTATAATGTAATATATATATATATATATATATATGTTCAGCCATTTTATGATAAGATATAACTATAAATGGACATTTCTTGTTTATTATTTTATAGCATTTGCTTGCCATAACTTAAGTAAATGAGTAAATGAGTAAATGAGTAAATTGTTTATGTTTTGATGTCTAGTTTATAACTTTATAACCCAAACTGTACAAGTTATTGTTGGAAAACGATTATTATATGAAAAAGTCATTAAAATATAAAATGTGTCATTTAAAAAAATGTAAATGTTTTCACTGGAAGCTATGTATATATATATATATATGTATGTATATATAAACTAAACTAAACCTATATATATATATATATATTTATATATATAGTTTAGTTTAGTTTATAATCCAGGCCTGAATTTCCCCACATTTCTCTAGTAAGATAAACTCAATAGCCTGATGAGCTGAGAAGAGAAGTTCATCTTTCATGATGGACACACATTAATAACATTAATAATCCTGCTTTGTCTGTAATGACCCCATTATGCAGGTACATGAAGGTGACTGTGACTCTGACGCTGTTAAGAAAGAGGAGAGAAAGTGAAGTTCATGCTGATCTAGAGGACAAGCACGAAAAGCTGGTTCTGCAGAGTGGATTTAGGAGGAAGGAGGACTTCATAAACACAGCATGACGACTGCAGTTCTGCTGCCATCCTGCCATTCCGGTCTGCAACGAGTCCAACAGCCGAGTGTTGACAGGGAAAACAAACCGTGACCACGGCGCCACGCCCACTCCATTATACACCCTGAGGCGCCTTAACCAATCAGAGGGCCGTATGCTAATTGAGGCCGACAGGTACAGGTAAAAGGGTTTTTTTCTTGTTTGGGTCGGTACCAAGAGGTACCATGAGCGCCTGGTTCTTCAGCTGGACCGAGCTGGACAAGAAGAACGGAGACAACACAACCAGTGAGAGCTGGACCTCCCGAAGGCAGCACAGCCTCAAAACCTCCCCTCCTCTTTACTGTTTACAGTGTGTTAGTAAAACTGACCCTGTTTTATATGATATTACATAAACTTTTGAAGTCATTATTCATGTTTTTAAAGATACAAATCATGTCAGTTAGAGAGGTAGGATAAAGTAGTCCTGAATGAGCTCCTGAAGTCAGCTAAAATAAAAAATATAAATTAATAAATGTTGGTTATAATGGTGGGTTAAAGTAGTCCTAAATGAGCTCCTGAAGTCAGCTAAAGTAAAAAATATAAATTAATAAATGTTGGTTATAATGGTGGGTTTAAGTAACCCTGTATGGTGCCACGCCCACTCTATTATACACTCGGAGACACCTTAACCAATCAGAGGACCGTATGCTAATTGAGGCAGACAGGTACAGGTAAAGGGGAGTGTTTTTCGTGACTTTCATGAATTGGAAAACAGGTCAGAGGAAGAGAGAGGTTTCAGTGTCATAAGGACGGTTCGTGGTGATATTTATAACTTCTCTGGGTTATATATTATTTTAGGCAATATTTACGTGGACGCTCGTGTTGGCTAAACTTTTACTCGTGACTCTGAGGGCAAGAAAGAGATCAAGGGAAGAAAGAAAGGAAAATGGCACATGTAAACAGAGAGAGGACAAGGAGGACTGGGTAAAGACTGAACCTCTCCAGCTACGTTAAAACCAGACCTCTGACGACCCCCAGGCGATGGAAATAGACTCAGTCCGGGTGGAGTCGAGTGTTTGGGTCGGTACCAAAAGGTACCGGGCCCTGTTGAGCGGCTGGTTCTTCAGCTGGACCGAGCTGGACAAGAAGAACAGAGACAAGACAACCAGTAAGTGAGAGCTGGACCTGCCGGAGGCAGCACAGCCTCAAAACCTCCCGTCCTCTTTACTGTTCACAGTGTTCTAGGAAAACCGACCCTACTGTGTATGATTTTACAAACAATCTCTCAGTCATTATTCATATATTTTAAAGATACAAACATGTTTAAAGTACAAAAGTGCACCAGTTAAACTAGTGGGATAAATTAGTCCTAAATGAACTCCTGAAGTCAGCTAAAATAAAAAAATATAAATTAATAAATGTTGGTTATAATGGTGGGTTAAAGTAGTCCTAAATGAACTCCTGAATTCAGCTACAATAAAAAAATATAAATTAATAAATGTTGGTTATAATGGTGGGTTAAATTAGTCCTGAATGAGTTCCTGAAGTCAGGTATATTACTAAATATAAATATTAAAATGTACGTCAGTCAGAGTGTACACTCGTTTGAAGCCTCTATCCCCATTTTTTTAAAACTATATTTTCCATTTATCATGAACTGCACACAGTATTTTTGCAGCTCTAGGGGCTGAATATTTTTTACTCACTGTGTAAAAGCACTCTTTCCTCCTTGCTGAGTAATGGAGAAATGGAGTTTTTATTTTTTTTTGACCACTTTTTTTTAAAAAGACCACACAGGCCATTCCATAAATCTTTGAGTTGAGACCAAGTTGAGTTGATGTAAAGGCCTTAAACCCTTTACATCAGAGCAGTAAGAGTCTAAATAAATAATTTTTCCTCTCTGTAGAAAGTCTTGGTTTGAGGTTACGCCGAAATAATAGACACTGGTGATGGATTCTCGATTTAATGAGTAACAGGTGTATCACTTAAGTCCCCGTGTCAAGTGTCTGTGTGTGGTTCAGTTTCAGTGCCGATTGGTGAGGTGGTGGCGGTCGCTGAGGGCCGAGTGGAGATTCAGCCGCAAAAGAAAGTCGAGGATACCGACCGAGACTTCACATGTAAGTTACTGTTGGTAATGCTGATGGTTCAGCTGAGACAGTGGCTCCCGGTTCTGGTCCTTCAGTTCCCCTGTCTAGTACCAGATCTGACGAATCAGTGTCCTCCCTGATTTGAAGTGGCAGTACAGAACAACCACTACAACAGGCCAGGGCAAACTACGTCAGGGATGCACTGATACTTAATTTTCGAGTTGTAACCAGTAATTAACTCCTTGTTAGGGTCGTTACTAGGGCAAGGATCACTTATCAACTTGTGAATAGCTTTCATGAAATCAAATATTTTTTCTTTTTGTTTTGTAAGTGTCAGTGCTCTGAGTTCTGTCCTGTCAATTATTTGTAACTGATAATGAACTCTTTGTTAGGTTCTTTACTAGGGCTAAGACCACTCATGAACTTGTGAATAACTTCCATGAAATCAAATTGTTTTTCTTTTTGTTTTGTAAGTGCTCTGAGTTCCAATCTGTGATCTGAATTTCTCATTCAGGATTTACTAATGTCTTATGTACACAGGCACCGTGCAGCTAAACGTAAACACGACATCAGGATTGTCATGAGGTCTTTTCACACAAAATCGATTTTACAGATGAAAAAAAAAAAGATTTTTAGCTCTCTGATACTTTCACTTCAGTGTACGTTTTTATAAAATATTCACTTAGAGACAACAAAGTGGTGGGAAATGGATCAGCTGAGTAGCAGCAGTGGTAATGCTATCAGCTGGTAGAAAAAGTTCATCGCTGACTCACAGCTGAAGCTCTGCACTAGGGTTGTGTTTGTGTGTCGAGGAGTTTGAGGCTCAACTTCAGCTCGGAGCTCCGATTGTTAAAAGAAGCAAACAAACCCTGAGCAGCCATGAACTTGAAAGTATTTAGTGGCTTCAGCGTTTTTTAAAATTAGATTTTGTTTTGAAGTGATTTTTTTTGTTCACTTTTGTAAAACTATACTTTGGTGTATAAGCCCAATAATAGTAATAGAATACACTGCAAAATATTTTAATTTTTTTCAAACATATCTTTACCTCATGTCCTCTTTTCCCTGCCGCAGTGTTCTATGTGAAGCGCAGTCGCAGTGGAAATGGGAAGGGGCCGTTATGGAGGCTGGGCAGGACCCAGTTCTCTTGCCCCAGTCGTGACCTCAGGGAGCAGTGGGTAGTACAACTGAAAACTGCACTTAAAACTCACAGTGAGTCAGGCCACACTCATTAAGATAACACTTGAGATTATATTGCCACACACTGTGATTGTGATGTGTGTTAATGTGAATGAATCCCTGATATCATATTTGTTTGTTGAATCATATAAATGTCTTGATACACACACAGCATCTGACTTATAAAAATGAATTTAAATAATAATAATTTAAAACATGTTAAAGGCTAATTTGCATATTGCAGCCTTCTGTAATATCAGTACTGCAAAGGCCAGTATTGCGATAGTGACTAACAAATAATTGGGAGTGGATGATAAGAGAATTTTTAACATCTTTTAACACGATATACATCACAATATATGATCATTTTTCTGAGGTTTAAGAAATTCGAACAAACAAAAGTCGGCTCCAACTAAGTGTCAGGCAGTGTAAAGTGGCTTATAGACGAGTGAGAATGTTGAACAATGGTCAAAGAGATTAAACTTGAGTTTAATTATATTTTTACTGTTAAAAAAAAGGAAGGGAAAAAAAAAACCCAAACTTTAAAAATGGACGTTGGTGGAGCTCCCAAATGGCACTCCTGTCCTAAACATTAGCCCTCCATGGCCAGGAGTCCAAGAGAGCACAATTGGCTTTGTTCTCTCTGGGTGAATAGGATGGCCCTCCCTCTCCCCCATCACTCAGCATGATGCTGGCCAGTGCAGGAGTTGGCAATCCAAGTCATTTGAGGCAATAACATAGATCAGATTAAAATGATGAATACTAACATTAATTCAAACCTGAATTAAATAGAGATGTATTGAAATGTTTCTCAAACGTGTACCAGGAGTTACTATCTAATCAATTTAAGTTCCACGGTTTAAAGATAAGATAAGATAAGATAAGATAATTCTTTATTAGTCCCACAAGTGGGAAATTTGCATTGTCACGGCAGAAAGTGGACAGAACAAGATAAGAGCAGCAAAAATTAAAAACAATAGAATAAAAACTATACCAACAGTGCAGTATAAAAAGTACACTATACAAACAATCTGGAAATATAAATATGGATGAGTGAATTTTAACTGCGCTGCAGTAAATCCAGTTAAACAGGAATAATTATGAAACTTGCAGCTGGCTATTGTTTTTCAAGCACTGTCGATATGCTCTGTATACTTAGGACGGCATGTTGCATATTTCTTACAAAAACACACAAATATTGTCATATTGCTCACCCCTACAAACAGTATAGCCTAAGTTACTCCCTTCCTTATGCATGTCTTTGGAACGTAATTCACAAGTGTAAGACAACTCTGCACCTCTTTGTGTCTCTGTTCATATTCCCTCCGCCAGGTCCCTCTCGACCTCACAGGTTGCTGGTGTTCATTAACCCCTATGGGGGAAAGAAGAGAGCCAAGCAGATCTATCACTCTTTAGTGGCTCCTCTATTCGAGTTGGCTGGCATCAGCTCTCATGCTGTGGGTAAGCCACTGAGACGCTGCTTATACAACACCACTCCGGTATCTCTGATGTTTTCGAGTGTCCCCAAGCGTGGCTCTCAAGTGACAGGCTGTGGGCCTTTATCGAGAAGAGGAAGGGGAAAGATAGTCAGATAAAAAGGGAAAGGGGCAGATGGCCAGATCAATTATTAAGCTTATAGAGTGATCACTATCCTAGGAAAGCCTCTTATCTCTGAAGTGGTAACTCTATGAGAGCAGGGGAAAAATGTCCTTAACTTTAATGTATGTTAATGAATTCTAAGTAATTTTAGACCATTTCTGTTGCTCCCAAGCATGAAATGGTCATGCAGTGTGAAGAGGCTGCTCTGGGGTTTTCAATATTGGAGTTTTTTCAATAAGGTTCTTATTTGTAGATTTTCAGACACTGAAGGTTTGAAAGCACTGTATTTGTAATAATACCTTGTTTTGTGTTGGTGACAGAATGAGGTCACGGACCTTTTTCAAGAGAAGGAAAAGGAAACAAAGCCAGATCAATTATTAAGCTTATAAATTTGCAGTACAAAAAAACAGAACACAGGCTTTTCTTTAAGCAAAGTTAAGCATGTGAGCCTTACCTTACAAAGCAAGGGAAGAATTACAACTATTAAAGGAACAGTTTGCCAAAAAAATCTGATTTACACAATTTTCTAGATGTGGTTGATCATCCATGAAATGCTTGGAGACCAAATTTTGCTTTCTTAGTTTAGAACCACCACTGCAAGGCTAACCGTAGAACTCAGTAGTCACCAAATTAGCAAAAAAATATAACGCAAAAATACATTACCAAAAAACTCTCTCCACCCACTCAAACATTATTCAGATCTTCATTAAGGTTGTTAATGTGGTTTAGGACACAATCATCTGATTTAAAACTGCTTTGTCTGACTGAAATAGGGAAGTTTTGTTCATTTTACAGCTCATACTGTGTCTTAAACCACATGGACTCGTATGTACGACCCTAATGAAGATCTGAATGTCTGACGCATTTTTATGGAACTAATGTGGGCTATTTGGGTGACTGTTCAGTTTTAGTGTGTGTTAGTAACCTCTCTCAGCTGCAGTTTTGAACTAAAGAAGCAAACATGTATTTGCTGTTTGACAACACTTAGGGTAAGCAGACAATTTTGTAAGTAAAACTTTTTTTGCAAAACTATTCCTTTAAAATAGAAACTGTGTCAGTTCATGAGCAGTGACGATGCATCTGAATTTGCCTTTTCGGTTTTAGGTTTTTAGATATCAGATGAAGGCTTGAAAGAATGGTATTTACAGAAACAAGTATTTTTGTTTTCTCTTGTTTTAGTGACCGAACGAGCAAATCAGGCCAGAGACCATATTCTAAAGAAAGACCTGGCCGGATTTGATGGGTAAGTGGCGGTTCTTGTCCCACGTCTCTTGAAATCAGAGCTTCATCTTTGCCCATTGTTTAAGTTTAAGCATTTCGGAAGCGATTAACAGGAAACCCTATGGCTCTGTGTAACATTATGCAGTGCCAAATCCCTCCTAAGATAACCTGTAGGGCAGCTTTACAGAAATAGTTCAGCCATGCTTTCTAATCTTAGTAACATGGAAGGCAGTAGCCGGCAGTCAGAATGATGTCATCTAAATAATGCTAACAGGTGTCTGTTCCCTTTTATTGATTGTTAGCAACTTTAGCATTATTGACTGAATCAGTCCTTTAAATGTAAATCCAAGTCTCTCGTAAAGTTTGAAGCTTCATCAGTGCTTTACTGGGCAGCTGGTGGCCTAGTGGTTAGGGAGTTGCCCCTGCAATCAGAAGGTTGTGGGTTTGAATCCCAGCACTGCTAGTGTCATCACTGAGGGACCCTTAAGCAAGGTACTGTCCCCGCACACTGCTCCCCGGGCGCCCCTCACTGGTGGAAGCCCCCTGCTTCACTTGGTGAATGGGTTAAATGCAGAGAAAGAATTTTACACTGTGTGCTGTGTTGTGGTTTGTTCACGCGTGAGTATAAGAGGCCACTTTACTTTACTTTACTTTGACAGTGTGTTCAAGCCAGCAGTCATATTTCTTTCCACTCCTTTCAGTGTGATTTGCGTGGGCGGAGATGGAATGTTCAGCGAGCTGCTCCATGGTGTGATTGGCCGGACGCAGCAGGAGGCGGGCATTTCGGAACATGACCCTTCTGTGATGCTGCAGCCATGTGACCTGCACATCGGCATCATTCCAGCAGGTCTCTCAGAGTTTGCTGACTGAAAACTGTGAACAAATAAGGAAGCGATGATGAATATGATCAGCGTGTTGGGTTAGGGCGGGCGTATCCTGTGGTATATGGTTATTAAAGATTGAATTGTAGTTGATTGTTTGCTGTGTTTATTCTCCTCTACAGGCTCCACAGATTGTATTTGTTTTGCCACCGTGGGTGTGAATGACCCCATTACTTCAGCATTGCACATTATTATTGGTAACTCTTTTATATATATATATATATATATATATATTTTTTTTTTTTTTTTTAAATATTTTAAAATCTATGAAACCAGATTTGAAGAATCTTATCTGTATGACTCAGCATTTACTTACAGTAGAATTAACTATAAAGTGTAACTATAAAGTGGCGTCTATGTAGTACTGGGTTTATCTTATGTCACACAGGGCCATGGTTACTTGCGTAAAACATCTCACATGACTTTTAGCCTTCCATTTCAACATCAATTTACCTTAAAGAAATCATTCAGCAAAAATCGAGTTTACACAGTTGTCTATTTACCCCAGATGTAGTCGATCAGCCAAGACAGAACTGGAGCTACTGAAGCTACATTGTCTAGTGACCAGCACTTGTTTGCAATGTAGCTCCATTAGCTCCAGTTCTGTCTTGGCTGATCGACTAAATCTGGGGTAAATAGTCACCCAGTTTGTTTCTGTAAATACATCCCCAAAACCTCTAAACACTCAAGCTGCATCCACCTCTTCATTAGGGTGGCAAAGACTTGCTGATACAGTTTAGGGCACAGTATGACATATAGTGAGCTATAAAAAGAATTTAAGATACTTGTAGGTATTTTATGCAAGTGACTGCAGGTCAAACAGTTTGGCAAAAATCAAATTTATTCCCTTAGCCCAAACAACTAAACAAAAACTAACGGTACAAGCCTGGAATTTTGTACTTCTGTACGTTTTTATAGATGAGAATGTCAGTTTTGGGAATCACATAAGCAAGTGTACTTGACAGTACTCCACATGTGTTTGTGGCAAATGTGTGAAAATGTAATCATGCCATTAGCACAGCACAATGTTATACTTGATTATAAGCTTCACATTTGATTCAAAAGCTAAATGTTTTGCCACCTTTGATCTAAGAAACAAACAATTCCAGTGCAGTACTACTACTGATTGATTGAAATGATCGATTTTAATTGTTTCTGGACAACATACAGTTTACCTGGCTTCATAACGTCATAATCTCTCTCTATCTAGGAGACTCTCAGCCTCTGGATGTCTGTTCTGTCCATCATCAGGCCACACTGGTTCGTTACTCTGTTTCATTGGTGGGTTATGGCTTCTATGGTGACGTGCTGGCTGAAAGTGAGAGGCACCGCTGGATGGGACCTCTCAGATATGACTACTCAGGTAAATATATGTATACATTTCAAAATTTCTGTTCAGCTTCATTTTTAACTGTTCTCTACATAGCATTCTCATTCACTACATAAAGTTAAGACTTTTACAGATGGTTTTACTCATGTGCATTGAAAATGTAGTGCAAGCCTTGGACTAAATCACAATAGAGATTCACCACAGAAATGTTGTTTTAGTCAAGGCTGGGGCCTCTTCTGGGTGTGGGAAACTAGTCCGTAGTCTCCTCGTATTAAGAAGTGTTCTATTTTATTGTTAAAGTTGTTTAAGCTGGGGACTCCTGAGTGGCACAACTGTTTAAGCCACAGCCATCTATGGTAGTTGTTGCAACAGAACTGGCAATTCTGGCCTTCGCCCTCCCAGCATTGGTAGTATTGTTTGATTTGGGGAGACCTAAATGGTGGGTAGAATGGTACCTGACAAAATTGGGTATATAATTTAGAAACAGTCGATTAAGCTTATGTTTATATATAAACAGGTGTATTTATTTGCATTTTATATTTGCTTAGTTCTGCATTTCTATCTAATACTACTTCATATTGTAAAATTTCCTTGCAAAACCATAGAAAATGATCTCAAACTGGGGCCTTGGTCTCAGTGGGATTTCTTTCAGGTCAACTTTTCCACAGCCCTCTTCCTCTGTATCCTCTGTGTAGGTTGTTTAGTGTACCTGTGCAACAGAAGCTATCGGGGAATAGTGCAGTATCTACCGGCGGATCCCCAGATCAGTAGCCCTCGAGACAACACTCGCTGCCTCTCCGGGTAAACACAGGCTTTTTAAAAACAACTTATCAATGCAGCACCTTTTACAAATCAGCCACAAATAGAAGTATTTTTCATTTTCAGCATACATAATATGAATGTCTCACCTGTTTCACTTCTAGATAATACATATGCAGTCAAGCTTGTATGCATTCATTCAGACATACCCTTTGGTATCTAGAGGTAAAGATATCAGTTAAAATACAAATAATAAAGTATTTAACAAAAATAAGTGCTAATAGATAGTGCTAAAAACAACTTAACAATGCAGAACCTTATAGAAATCACCCAGGAAAATATATATATTTTTCACTTTCAGCATACAGAAAATTAATGTCTGACTTATTTCACTTCTAGAATATGCAGTACAGCTTGTATGCATTCATTCATGTCGTATCCCTGTGGTATCTAGAAGTAAAGATACCAGTTAAAATACAAATAATAAAGTATTTAACAAAAAATTGTGCTAAAAACAACTTCACAATGCAGAACCTTATACAAATCACCCAGAAGAAGAAATATATTTTTTACTTTTAAGCATACAGAATATTAATGTCTGGCTTATTTCACTTCTAGAATAGCTTGTATGCATTCATTCATGTGGTGTCCATGTGGTATCTAGAGGTAAAGATACTAGTTAAAATACAAATAAAGCACTTAATAAAAATAAGCGCTTATAAAGCTGAGCAATCTCAAACTGTTGCCAAAAATTCTGATTAGGGTTAAGTATTGTGGTGAGGTTAAGATTTAATTTATGGGTTTCAGGCCTAGGGGGCTGAACTCCTTCATAGTTAAACTCGTTTGTTAATTGTCAGGTTTGGTAGGTGTGTTTTAGAGATGGAATCAAACCAAAGTGTGCTGAACACTGGAGCAGAATTGAAAACTCCTCGTATAAAGTATAACGGAAAAGTTGTGGCTTATTGAATAGACATGTAAACATCTACAAAGCTCACCTAGTTGAGCATCTACAGTGGATCATTAAGGTAATTTTCTTCTGCTAGGAAACCCAATGAGGTATGGATGAGCACTAGGGATTTAAATGTATGGACCCCAGGGGAGGGCCATTGTTGTTGTTTTACCTCTGCAGATTTTAGAAGGAGAGTTCTGAGCATGCCACTGATGGCCTGAACTCCTCAAAGCTTTCTGAGGCTAAGCTGTTACTAGTTAAGGGTAGCTGAGTTCTCAGGTAGTACGATCTCCAAGGAAAGGAGAACAGCCTGAAGTGACAACAAACCTGAATAGAGAAAGTGAACATTCACTATTGAGTCCTACTTCAGATATACATCAATT
>JBBPCZ010021276.1:0-12529 GCA_037974445.1 Brycinus macrolepidotus
TATGTGTGTGTGTGTGTGTGTATGTATGTATATATACCTTTAACTTTCATTAGACGTTTTGGAGATATGAGGTTTTGTTCCAGCTGTGACAATAAAATATTGTGAGCCAGTATTGTGAATCCAAATCAAATCAAACACTGAATTACGCCCTTGATGTATACAGTATTGCCTTCAAATTGTTCTTTATGGTTAGGCTATATATCACCGCTTATTTAAAAAGCTACTGATAAACCCTCTTGTTCAAGGAATGTAAGGGAGCAAAAGCTCCTCTTAAACTGAAGTTAACTCGCTACTTCTACTCAGAGCTTTTCTGGCACGAAGCCGCCTCCTGTTGGGTCACTCCTACAGTACCATGTGTCAGCCCTGAGTCAGAGGAAGAGCATTCTGCTGGTCCACGGCAGAGAATGTTCTATCACGTCCTACAGCTATGCTGGCATTTTCTCACTATGTCTTGGTTTATTTCGCTCACCTCTGCCGCATTAATCTGAACCAAGCCTTTGGGCTGCCGAGTTTTCATCAGCCACAAGCAATCGATGAACAGAACCATTACAGGACCCTCAAGCCATTGATTTTTGTGTCTGATCTCCAAGGCCGTGTCTGTTAATGTCTGCCCTTAAGGAGAAACATAGCCTCAGAAACCTAGAGGCCATCGAAGTCGTGCTAAATAGTAGTGGAGAGTCTCTAGGGATGTGAGTTAAGGTCCTCTAAGTGTGGTCTATACCAGCTATTATTCTACTGCCTTTTAAGTGCGGTCCACACTGGCCATTGTCGGCACCTACTGTGAATTCTTTTCAGAGGGAAATATTAAGGTGACTTTTTTAAAACCTTCCTTTTTTTCTTCTTTCCTCCCCTCCACTTCACTGTGAGAGTCTAAAGACTGGCCCTATAAGAATAAAACTCCTGCCTTCCTCTTTTAGTGGCGGATTAAGTTTCGTGAATGGGAAATCAAAGAGAAAGTTTGAGACAATTTCGGCGATGGTTGTGCCTAGCCATAGAGGGATTCAGAGTTTGAGCTTTTTCTAAGGCTCTTCAAGCTCTGCTGCGTTTCTTCATGAAAGCTTCAGCTCATTCATGTGTCAGCTGGGCTCAAGGGCAGGCTGACGCACACAAGCTTTAGCAGTTCATTTCCAAGGCTGTGGCTTCACCTTTCTGAGACACCTCAAAATGATTGAAAATGGCACAAACCTAGAAGTCCGAAGAATCTAAATGAATGGATGGAAACAGCTTTAGCCTGCGATGGTAACAAGCTACAAAGAAGACTTTGTGCGCTTTGTACGTTTGAAGAAAATTTCTGCAATGCTGAGTTCCTCAAATGTTTTCTCCCACACAAGCATTTATGTAATCAAAGAGGAAAAATTGAAGGGCTTTGGCCATTGGCAATGTCTAAACTCAAACTTAGGTGCAACTCTCCATCTTGAATAAACTAGCAATTTTAAAGCAGTTTGTATTAATACTAATTTTGGCTGCGCAATATGGACTGAATATTAGTACTGCGATTATACTGCTACATATTGCGATTGCAATGCCTTTCAGTATATTAAAGGGCCTCCACTTTAAGTTAAGAAAGCTTAAAGTATGTAAATATTTGCTGCTCCATCCACACAATCAATATATGGAAACTAAGCTGCCAAAATAGCCTGTTTTCAAATGAGTTTTTGTGATGTCACAAAACCCACGTATTTCCACGTCTCCTTATTCAGCCTAAAGCAGTTTAGCTCCACCTTTTTATGAAATCGTTTTGATACACAAACAAATTTCCCACTTCTGGGACTAATAAAGGTTTATCTTACCCATTAAATGTCGGAGAAAAAATGAAATAGAAGGAAAATATTTAACATGGGCCCTTGAAAAACACCTTAGCTAGTCAGTGCCTTTAATGGTTAAAGACTGGCCAAAATAATGTGACTTTTGTCGAATGAACATTTTGATTTGTTGGAAAACCCAGTAACATTCACCGGGAGCTGTGATTGGTTACCCTGTCAGAATCACTGTGATTGGTTAGAAGCTCATTTGCATATTAAAGCCTTCTGCGATGGCAATATTGGAGAGATGGATATCACGATAACGATTAACAGGCGAGATATTGTGCAGCCCTAATATTTATATTATAAGTGCTGCCTGTTTGTTAGTATGTACACTATATGGACAAAAGTATTGGGACACACCTCTTAATTATTGAATTCAGCTTACTTCTGTTGAAAGGCAATCTTAATACTTCAGCATACCAAGAAATATTATTTTATTTTATTTTATTTTATTTCATTTGTGTTTTCCTACCAGACAGCCCTGCAGGATGAATGGCTGAGTGAGCCCTTCTGCACAATATACATATTCATATATGCAAACGGTGTTCGACTACTGCTCTCAATCCATCAGTGTATACCAAAGCCCGCTATTTGGCTGTACCAAAAGGAAAGCCATGGGGAACTAAGCTTCTGATTAAAACAGTGAAACACAATGTATCAACAATTAGGCAATTAGGCAATTTTTTTTTTTTTTTGGAAATTCATTCATCCAAAAAATGATACGATAAGTTGGAATCTGGAATGAAGCCATAGAAGAAGCTGTGTTGTTCTAATATTATTTTTTTAGTCATGATATAGGTGTGTTGGAAGTGGTCTTTACACATCAGTGAAGTATCAGTGCCATATTACATTCCATACTACTTTTATTAGAGAAATAAAATGACATACAGAACTGTGCAAAAGTCATGAGCCACCCCTCATTTCTTTACATTTTGCTTTGAATCACCTTGTTGCAAAAAATACTTTTTTATGCGTGTCAAACTGTCTTCGGCATGTTGAGTAGATTAAATTTAGGGAAATGGGAACAATTTTTTGTTTTCTCCAAATAAACTGAACGGTCACCCAGAAGGCAGAGAGAGTGAAACTTACCCCATAGTGTAACTGACTGAGGCTAGGGCTGGAATTACTTATCTGTTTAATGATTTTGAATAACAATGGCCAAGAAATTGATTCTTTTTTTTTTTATCTGAAACTCTATTTAACTTTACTAAGTTTCCACCCACAACAGCTCTGTGTGTGACAGTGACAAGCTAAAAAGGGAAAATGCCATGACAACCAGTGTTTTTCATTCTTGATGGCAGTTTAATGTTTAATTGTCATAAGATCTTTTCATACTGATGAGGTTTTTACAGATGAAACTGCGGATGCAATTATGCTTTTGTCTTAAACACTCACACGAAGAAGACAAAGAGGAAGATGAAATATTTTCACTGAGCGGTAATGGCAAAAAATGTTATCATTCTTTTAGCTATTGAAACTCGTTCTTAGAAACACTTCAGAAAATACATGACATCTGCTCTAAAAGTGCATCACTAACTCACATCTGAAACTCTCTCACTCTGTGTGTGTGTACAGTGTTAATATACTGGGGCAGCTGGTGGCCTAGTGGTAATGGAGTTGACCCTGCAACCAGAAGGTTGTGGGTTCGAATTCCAGGACTGCTAGTGGCACCACTGAGGTACCCTTGAACAAGGTACCGTCCCCACACACTGCTCCCCAGGCGCTGTGTTCCTGGCTGCCCGCTGCTTCACTTGGTGAATGGGTTAAATGCAGAGGAAGAATTTCACACTGTTCACACTGTGTGCTGTGGTGTGTTCACGTATGACAAATGGTCACTTCACTGTATATTAGTGTTAATACTGTTAATATAGTCTGAAGTTTTTTTTTGTAAAGCTTTTTTTGTTGCGCCCCCTCTGGTGGAAGTGGAAACTGTCGTAGATATACTGAATGGTACTGTAAAAGACCTGTGGTTTTAAATAATGAGTATGTGTGTGTGTGTGTGTGTGTGTGTGTGTGTGTGTGAGTACATACATACATGTTATTTTAACCTGCATATCCCTAGGTGTGTCGAGACTTTTGACATAATACCCATGATAGTATTAACCTTTATGAATGAGTCTCACCTTACACTTAGGCCTGTATGTGATAGTTTTTGTGGCTTTGTTTTCACATCATGTAGGCCAGTGCCTCACAAACCAGTCCTCAGAGAACCCCAGATGGTCCACATTATTGCTCCAACACATTGGGATAGAAATTATGGAGCATCTGAGGATCCCTGAGGAATCGGTTCAGAATTACTGATGTAGTTGCTGACCAATCACATGTCTCATACTTCCGTCTCACCTCCCACATTTCTCCACAGGTATCTCGGTGAGCATTTCTACTTTCAGTCTGGTTGCCATAGCAATCGAGAGGTACAGCGCCATCTGCAACCCACTGACGTCGCGGGCATGGCAGACTCGCTCGCATGCCTACAAAGTCATCGCAGGTACCTGGGTTTTGTCAGTGGTCATCATGATACCGTACCCGGTCTTCAGCGCGCTGGTGTCCTTCAGAAAACCCAACAATACCACCGGCCATATGTGCCGCCTAGACTGGCCCATGAGCCAAGTGGAGCAGATCTGGTGAGTTCCAACATCAAAATTGTGAAAATGAACGTTAGCCTCATGGAGCTCAGCTATAGGTTGATGACTGATTTATTAGTGTTTGTGCTAAAACTTGACCTCTACAAGAATAACTGCTGATACCTTTAATTAAACACCATTGGTTCTCTAAAGAACTTTTCAACTGATGGTTCTTTAAAGGACGCATTCCATTTATTCCCCAGTCTATTCAGTCCATAAATGGAAACTAAGCAATAATAAAAACAGCCTGTTCTGAATTCATTGTTTTTATGATGTCACAAAAGCATTTACATATATATCCACCTATTCAGCTTACAGTTTAGCTCTGCCCAATTACAAATGTATAATGAGTCTCTCAGAACTGAGGAACAGTACAGGACAGCCAGTCAGAACATATCGATAATTTACATATAGTAGTCTTAAAGGCGCAGTAACAAAAATGGTCCAATAAAAATCTAATGTAACTTTTGGTTCATAAACCCATGTGAATGTAATAAGTGGACCTCAAGAAAAGAGAGCATTTAGGATATGGGCCCTTCAGGGAACCTTTTTTTGTAAATGAGATGTGCAAGTGTGAAGAACCTTTTTAAAGATTTAAGTACCTCAGTTTAATAGAAAGGTTCTATAACAATTGAACGTTTTTTCTAGAACTGTTTACCTAAGCCAAGAACCATTAGGAACCCTAATTTTAAAGAAAGTATCAGTTCAATTTTGCTACTTTTATAGTGATTGCTATTTGTTTTTACAGTTTAAGATGCTGTGGTTTTTGGGTTAAACATCATTTGTTTATGCTGACATTTCTGTGTAGTCTACAGTACTGCTGAATATCTTATGAAAGCCAGAGGCAATGCTTCCAGCAGTGCTTCCAGAAAAATGAAGATCTCTCACAGACCCTTACAAAATTCAGAATCAAATATTGTCTGGCCATGCAAGGATCCTTCATGTAAAAGCCTCCATCCATGCTCTGAATGCCTCGCCAGTTACGTCTGTCAAAGAACTATCCCAAACAAGGCAGGGCGAAGCAGAGCAATTAAACCAATCTTGGGCATTTTTCAGCTTTTCCTCAAGGCAGAAGGCAGAAAGCATAAATCTGTGGGATACAGAGCTCTGGAAGCTGTCAGAAATCTACTTCTTGATTTTTCCCCTCCCTCAGAGCCTTTATTATCTCATGTCACCCTTTCAGACTCCTTTTGTGTAAAGTGGATCGTAGGGGGTTAGAGAGACCTCTTAGTGTCACAAGCTCCAGTAATTAGCGGGCATTCCGAGGAGAAGGACCTCTCAAGGTAGTCTTACTGAGGCCTGTAATGATGATGGCCAGGAGGCTGTTAACATGGACCCCTTGCTGTATGCAAAAAATTATATCCCTGACCTTCTAGCGAAAATGTCTTCAACTTTTGAGGAGGAACCATTAAAAAGCCTTTAGAAGACAATTTAATGGTGCAGATTTGTTCAGGTTTCTATCTGTGATAAAATGAGAAAGGCAAGAAAGGCTTTTTGAAAGTTTCCTCAAACAAAGGCCTCTCAGTCATGTGATGATGCACTTCTATTCGATGATGGCCTAGGGTTGTTTTGATAAAAGCTAAGGAAGTGGTGACCTATGATCAGTTTTTGAGTCATTCTATTATTGTGAGTATGGTTCATGTCTGTGATCTGCAATCTTTGATAGATTTTCATTCATTCACCAGTCAGCCATAGCATTAAAACCACCTGCCTAATATTGTGTAGGCCCCCCTCGTCCAGCTCTGACTTGTCAAGGCACGACCTCCACAAGACCTCTGAACATGTGCTGTGGTATCTGGCCTCGATCCATTAGCAGCAGTCCTGTAAGCTGTGAAGTGGGGGCTCCAATAATTGGACTAGTTTGTCCAGCACATGCCACAGATGATTGATTGGATTCAGATCTGGGAAACATGAAGACCAAATCAACCCCTTGAACTCTGTCATGTTCCTCAAACCATTCCTGAACAGTTGTTGCCGTGTGGCAGGGTACGTTGTCCTGCAGAAAGAGGTCACTACCATTAGGGAATATCATTGTCATGAGGGGGTGTACTTGGTCTACAACAATGTTTAGGTAGGTGGTTTGTGTCAAAGTATCACCCACATGAATGCCAGTACCTAAAGTTTCCCAGTAGAACATTGCCCATCACATTGCCTCTGTTGGCTTGTCCTTCTCCCATTGTGCATCCTGCTACCATCTTTTCCCCAGGTAAGTGACAAACATGCACCTGGCTGTCCACATGATGTAAAAGAAAACATAATTCATGAGACCAAGTCACCTTCTTCCATTGCTCCATGTTCCAGTTCCGATAATTGCGTGTACATTGTAGACTCTTTAGGTGGTGCACAGGGTTTAGCACGGGCACACTGATCGGTCTGCATTTGCACAGTCCTACACATAGGAAGGACTTCTTCAGTATCTGCTGCAGTAACCCTACTGTGGGATCAGACCAGATGGGCTAGCCTTTGCTTACCCTGCACATCAATGAGCCTTGGGCACCTATAACCCTGAGATTTGGTTCGCCGGTTGTCTTTCTTTGGGCCACTTTTGGAAGGTACTAACCACTATATATTGGGAACACCCCTCAAGACCTGCTGTTTTGAAGATGCTCTGACCCAGTCATCTAGCCATTACAGTTGAGTCTTGTCAGACTCACTCAGATCCTTGCCAATTTTTCACACATCAAGAACTGACTGTTCACTTGCTGCCTAATATATCCCACATCTTGACAGGTGCTATTGTAACAAGATATTCAATTTTAATCTTTTCCCCTTTCAGTGACTTTAATGTGGCTGATTGGTGTATATACAGTTTGATTCCCCTGGTCGTAAATTTGGTTGATTTTCTAGGTTAAAATAAGACTACATTCTACAGTGAACACACTTGTACGGTTCCTATTTAAAACTTTAGGGAAAAAAAATGAAACATAAAATATTAGATGTACAATAACTTTTGCACATGTATTTTTAATTCAATTATGTTTTGTTAATCAAATAAACAGTAACACATTAAAATATACAGTGATTGTATAAAGGGTGTGTACTTAAAAAAAGTCATATTTTACCAATAATCTAAACAAAGGTAACGGTGTCCTTAGATGAACCACTTTTGATTCCTTGACTAATTTTTCTATGGTTCTTTAAAAACTCAATTGAAAGGTTCTTTAGAGAACCCAAAATGGGTTTAGCAGATTTAGTTTTAAGAGTGTTAAGGAAATGAAAGTCTCGAATCTGACCTGTGGACATTCTCCACTATCAAAGTCAGACACTTTTGTCACTCAGCAGTTCAGTCCAGTGGAATTCCACAGTTGTCATGCTCCAGTGGCTGTTCAATCAAAGGATTACGGTGTAACCTTTGGAAGAAACAGTCACCAAACCAAGCGTCCAGACATCACTTGTCATGAGAGCATCACAGTGATTGCAGAGTGATTCCAGTGCTGCGGTCTTTCTTTAATATAATGTGTGGTGAGTTGCATGTGGGGTTGTCTTTCATCTGTCCAGTAATTTGATCAGCATCTGTGTGTTGATGTGTGTGACCTGGCAGCTGTATAAGTCTTCAAAAGCCCGGTTTGACTGCGGTTGGAAATACAGTTCAAATTGGAGTCTGATGATCTGACGGAAACCATCCCCATTGTGATCTGTACACTGTATCTCCAGTTCAAACATCTCCATTTCATCCTGGAGAGTAAAAGAGGGGCTACCCAGAGGCACAGTTCATAATGGACATTGTTGATAACAAACGTGAGCCAGTAACTGGGAAAGAAGCCAAGCTTGAGCAAGATTTTGTACAACTTTTTGGGCCGTGATTATTTATTAACACGGCATATTTCCAGCGTGGAAAATCCGCTGCAGTGATGGGACGGCAAGTAGGACAGATTTCCCCGTTTGGCTAGGTATTAAAAACCTACTTGGCTGTCCCAGCCACCAGCGCCCCAAGTGAGAGAATTTTTTCTCTGGCTGAGAACTCCATCATTCAACAGTGGGTGAGCCTTCATCCAGCCCACGTTGATGCCCTTATCTTCTAACATGCAAACCAGGATCGAAAACACGAAGACTGTGAGTGAGCAGGAAAATGACCGCAAGAAGCAGGATTATGTATGGAAGTTGTAGCATATTTGTTATTGTTGCTCTTGAGTTGTAACCTGTTGTTTCTAGATATGTGTATGAGCTGTCTGTTGTCAGCATATCCAAGTTTTGGGAATACAAATTGTTGCCTGTCCCAGGAGTATTCCTCCCGTGGCTTTTTGAACGACACCATCAGTGATAAGTCAGCATTAAATCAAGTCAAGTAGGTTCATTGCCATTTCAGTCACAGGGAAACGGAACAACGTCCCTCCGTAACCGTGGTGCAACACAGAACACCACAAGACTACATAAGTGCAGGCAGGAGAAAATACACAGAGTGCAAAGGGAGAAAAAGAAAGTGTACAAGAAATACACAAGAACAACAATACAACAGGACAACACAACATTTAGCGTAGCTACAGTAAGGTTTGAATGAATACAGTATTATGAGGTACTGTACTCTAGCAGCAAAGTCGTTGAGTGTGCAAAAAATGCAAATATAGAGGTAGACAGGAATAAATAATAATTGTGCAAATAACAGTAGCAGCAGGACAGAGAATGTGCATTGTATAATAAATAAAGGGTATTTGCAATGGCAGTTGGGGTGTAAGTTGTTTTGTTTAAGGCTGAACAGTTCAGTGTGTATATTCATTGTGTTAGGAGAAGGAAGATGTTTAGTTCAGGGTTGTGTTTGTGTGTGTGTGTGTGTGTGGGGGGGTTACAGTTTATGATTCAGTTCTGATTGAGGAGTCTGAAGGTCTGAGCGAAGAAGCTGTTTCCCATTCTGGCAGTGGAGGACCATATGCTATGAAACCTTTTGCCAGACGGGAGGAGGGAGAGGGGCGTGTGTGAGGGGCGTGTGGGGTCTTCGACAATGCTGGTTTCTTAGTGGATGCAGTATGTGAGGAGAGAGAGATCCTTCTCAGCTGTGTTCACTGTCTTCTTCTAAGGGTCTTGCAATCTGAAATGGAAAGATTTCCATACAGCGCTGGGATGCAGCTACAGAGAATGTAGCCCCTCTGTAGAATGTGGTGAGGATCGGTGGGGGGGGGGAGTCTCCACAGGAAGTAGAGATGCTGCTGGACCTTGGTGATGGAGCTGGTTTTGAGGGTCCACGTAAGGTTCTTCGCAAAGTGAACACCAAGGGACTTGGTGCTCTGGATGATCTCCACTGGGGAACCGATGATGTTCAGCAAACAGTGATCAAGTCCTACCCTCCTAAAGTCAACAACCGTCTCTTTTGTTTTGTCCACATTCAGAGACAGGTTGTTGGCTCTGCACCAGTTTGTTAATCATTTCACCTTCTCTCTGTATGCCGCCTCGTCATTCCCTCTGATCAAACCCACCACGGTTGTGAGTTTAGCAAACTTGGCAATGTGGTTTGAACTGTCCATTGCTGAACAGTCGTGGGTCAGCAGTGTGAACAGCAGAGGGCTGAGCACACCACCCCTGTTCTCAGCATGGTGGCACTGGAGGTGCTCCCAGTCCTGGCTGACTGAGGTCTTCCAGTCAGGAAGTCCAGGATCCAGTTACAGAGGGAGGTGTTCAGGCCCAGCAGTCTCAGCTTCCCAATCAGATCCTGAAGTCTATGAACAGCATTCTCACATAAGTGTCCTTTTTGTCCAGGTGGGTGGGGGCCAGGTGGAGGGTAGTGGTGAGTGGTTGGGACGATACGCAAACTGCAGGGGGTCGAGTGAGGGGGGCCAGGCTGGTAGAACTGCTGTAGGTTGCAGCCTCCCTAAACATGCGCCAGTCAGTGTGTGCTGAAAGGTATTAAATACGCTGCAGTGAATTGAGAAACTCAAAGGTTTTAAGCCCGTACTCTGTGACACTTGAAAAAAACAATACAAGAGAGACTTCCGGACCACCTTCGATCATCCTCTAGTCCCCTCACATAGCCACTTCCTGCAGCCTTTTTGAGACAGAGTTTTTGCTTTGATTGCTTTCTCCCCCCCCCCGGTTATGAATTTGAAAGCCTCGTATGGCAACGGGATGACAAGCGCCTTTGATACCGAACAAATGCAGTGGTGAAGGGTGCCACTATCACAAAGGCGTCTGAGAGATGAAAAAGATCAGCGCCAATGGACCAGCGGAAGATGCTTTCAGGCAACACTCCCACGCCATCATTTGAATAATATTGCAATGAAATAATAACATCAACTCACTTTGTATTTTTTTAACATGGTTATGGTCCGGCAGAGGTTCTGGGCTGTTCTTTTATGTTGTTCTTTTTCAGTCTTGCAGGATGGCCACTGATTACAATGAACTGACGGATTTTACAGTGCTCTCTTTGGGCCTATTCACTTGCTCATCTGTGCAAATTCAGTGCTTGAGGGAGGTTAAGGGTTACACTAACGTAAGAAAACCTTTAAAAGCCCTTCAATCAGTGAATGCATGTGTCACTAAGTCTGACTCAGCTGCTCAAGGGCTCAAATAATGTTTAAAACTATTGATTCAGGACACTTTCATATTGTTTATGGATTCTTCTCTCTCTCCTTCTCTCTCTCTCCCTCTCGCTCAGGTATGTCCTACTGCTGTTTATTCTGTTCTTCATCCCGGGTGGGGTTATGACCATTGCTTATGGCCTCATCTCCAGGGAGCTCTATCGAGGGATTCAGTTTGAGCTGGAGCAGAAGAAAGACAGTAGTGGTAAGAAATATGTCCATTGTTTCTTTTAAAGACTTCTTCTACATCAATACCTATAAGCCCAAAAGCCTCAAGTAGTTGCCTTTATTGATTTATGGTGGCTTGTACTACATTACCAACAGACAAATGTCTTGCCATGAAATGAATTTCTCCTGAAATGGCTCTACTCAGTTTTAGGGTTTGAAGATTAAAAAAAAAACAAAAAAAACATTTCACAGTTATGGATGACACTGTCAAATATATTTTCGACTAATTAATTTATCTAGGCTGCTAGATGGGTTAGACTGCACTACTGCTTTGTGTTCCTGTAAAGGATAGGTTACACATTTGATTTGCCTACAGAGTATTAATAGCTTTATTTGTACACAAACCCACACCCACACCCACCCACACACACACACACACACACGCACACACCTATATAAGAGAATATATGTATATATAGTTTGCAGATGTACAGTTGACAGTATATCCCTGGTCAAATGATGTGTTTTGTTGATTTTCAATGTGAAAATAAGTATGAATTCTCTACAAAATATACAAAATAAAATAACATATACATATTTTCTGTACATTTTAGTGCATACATTGCATTTATTTGCTTTAATCTATTTGCATATTTAACACATTGGAAAAATTACACATATGAAATGCCATAACTTTTGTACATTTTGATCCATTTTGTTTTTGTTTTGTTACTGTTTTTACAATTTAGTAAATTCAGCAGATAAAACACTATTTGTTCATTAAAATGGGGAGAAATGTGTTACTTGTGGAGGATGCATTTTCTTGTTTTCACTTATAAAATCCACAAAACATTTGACCGGGGGTGATTACATATGCCTGGGCACCTGTATACACACATACATATGAAATAGCAGAAACAAAAGGGAAGGCTGGGTCAGTCTGGCAAAAAGAGAGAGAGAGAGAGAGAGGGAGAGAGAGAGAGAGAGAGTGAGAGGCTGTTGGTTTATCAGAAGTCCCTGGGGGTCTGAGGTCCTCTGAGCTGGGGACGTTGCTTTGTTGTATGGTAAAGAATAGGGTAAAGAGGAGGAAAGAGAGGGGAGAAAAAAAACAAGATTAAAATGACCATAATGGAATGCAGCAACTCACCCACCTGTGCTGTGAGCAGCATTTAAATGGCCACTGTTTTTAGCCTGGTGAGTTTGAGCAGGTGGGGCATGTTAGCAGTGACCCACTGTGGACTGTTACTGGCACAACAGTAGTGCTGAAGTCCAGATAAAGGGGCAGTTTCAGTACCACAGATAGCTCTCTCTCTCTCTCTCTCTCTCTCTCTCTCTCTCTCTCTCACTCACTCACTCTCACTCTCACTATATACATTTTTATCTTTGTGTTTTATTTTTAATTCTTTCAAATTTCTTTAGCACTTAG